>WOVY01016200.1:0-15479 GCA_013436015.1 Rhipicephalus annulatus
TTTTCGGGTCTTCAACGCCTCGAATGCGCGACACTGCTGCCTGAAAATCGAAGGAGTGTTCAAGTTTTCTTTTGTTATCAAATATTGTACACGTCCTCGGCGATGCCTTTCAACAAATGACCGACTTTGTCTGCGTCAGACATATTTGTGTTGACAAAAAATTCCGCAAAGCTTCAACACTTCTTCAATGTATGTTGTGCACGTCTCGCCGGGCAACTGAGCCCTACGTGACAGCGTTTTGCTCAGCTTTCTTTTTCATGGAACTCGTGTCCCCAAAGCAGGCCTTCAGTTCCTTAACAAATATATCCCAAGTGGGGAGGACATGTTCATGGTTTCTCAAACCAAAGCAGGCTGTCCCCGGCAAGGAAGAATACTACGTTCACGAGCTTCGCCGGTGCGCCCCATTCGTAGTAGCGGCTCACTCTCTCGAAGTGTTTTAGCCAAGCGTCCACGTCTTCGTCAGTTTTACCTGAGAAAATTCGTGGCTCAGGTGCCCAGTAGTCTGGTTGTCGAGGTCGACGGCCACCTTGTGCCGTGTCGGTGGCACTGGTGGATGCAGCAGCGTAGGACGTCGATGGAATTGCTGTTTCGTCGTTCATGCTGATGTTGTCCGGAGGTAGGCCAGCTAAGCGTCTGCTTCTTCGAAGAACTTCTGCTGCGGGGTCCAGGATGGCAAGTTACCCAGCACCGCTCCACCAAAGCTGTTACGGATGTGATGGGTTTATTTTCAATGAAAAATGTCAGCGCCCTACCGTCACTGCCGAATCACCATCGGCTCGAGCGCGTCCGATCTCTTCTTCTTCCTCGCTCTTTCAGTCCGCGTTACAATATATATGGTACTGAATGATCAGTTATATCAGTATGCCATTATGGACATGCCCGACTTCATTCTCTTGTCATCATCATCATCATCATCATCATCATCAGCCTGTCTACGTCCACTGCAGGACAAAGGCCTCTCCCAAGTTCCGCCAGTTAACCCGGTCCTGTGCTTGCTGTTTGCCAATTTATACCCGCAAACTTCTTAATCTCATCTGCCCACCTAACCTTCTGTCTCCCCCTACCCCGCTTCCCTTCTCTGGCAATCCAGTTGGTGACCCTTAATGACCAGCGGTTATCCTGTCTACGTGCTACAGGCCCGGCCCATGTCCATTTACTCTTCTTTATTGCAGCTATGATATCCTTAACTCCCGCTTGTCCCCTAATCCACTCTGCTCTCTTCTTGTCTCTTAAGGTTACACCTACCATTTTCTTTCCATTGCTCGCTGCGTCGTCCTCAATTTAAGTTGAACCCTCTTTGTGAGTCTCCAGGTTTCTGCTCCGTAACTAAGTACCGGCAAGATACAGCTGTTATATACCTTCCTCTTGAGGGACAGTGGGCAATCTACCTGTCATAATTTGAGAGTGCCGGCCGAATGTGCTCCACCCCATTCTTATTCTTCTAGTTACTTCAATCTCGCGGTTAGGCTCTGCGGTTATTACCTGCCCTAAGTAGACATAGTCTTTTACAACTTCAAGTGCACTATTACCTATCGCAAAGCGCTGCTCCTTTCCGAGGTTGTTGTACATTACTTCCGTTTTCTGCAGAATAATTTTAAGACCCACCTTTCTGCTCTCCTTGTCTAACTCCGTAATCATGAGTTGCAATTCGTCCCCTGAGTTACTCAGCAATGCAATGTCATCGGCGAAGCGCAGGTTATTGAGGTACTCTCTATTAACTCTTATCCCTAACTGTTCCCATTCTAGTCTTCTGAAAACGTCCTGTAAGCACGCAGTAAATAGCATTGGGGAGATTGTGTCCCCTGCCTTACACCCTTCTTTATTGGTATTCTGTTGCTTTCTTTATGAAGCACTATGGTAGCAGTTGATCCCCTGTAGATTTCTTCCAGAATGTTTATATATATTTCATCTACGCCCTGATTCCGCAGTGTCTGCATGACGGCTGATATTTCTACTGAATCAAACGCCTTCTCGTAATCTATGAATGCTATGTATAGTGGTTGGTTATACTCTGAGCATTTCTCTATTACCTGATTGATAGTATGAATGTGGTACATTGTTGAGTAGCCTGTTCTAAATCCTGCTTGTTCCTTTGGTTGATTGAATTCTAATGTTTTCTTTACTCTGCTAGCAATTACCTTTGTAAATAGCTTGTATACTACAGAGAGCAAGCTGATCGGTTTGTAATTCTTCAAGTCCTTGTCATCTCCTTTCTTATGTATTAAGATGATGTTAGCGTTCTTCCAAGACTCCGGTACTTTTCCCGTCAGGAGACACCTCGTAATAGAGTGGCTAGTTTTTCTAACACAATCTGTCCTCCATCTTTCAGCAGATCTGATGTTACCCGATCCTCACCAGCAGCTTTGCCTCTGTGCATGCTCTCCAAAGCTTTTCTGACTTCTTCTATCATTACCGGTGGGGTGTCGTCTGGGTTACTGCTAGTTCTTATAGTATTAAGGTCGTGGTTGTCTCGGCTACTGTACAGATCTCTGTAAAACTCCTCCGCTATTTTAACTATCCTATCCATATTGGTAGTTATTTTGCCTTCTTTGTCCCTTAGTGCATACATCCGCCTTTTGCCTACCCAAAGTTTTCCTCTTCACTGCTTTGACGCTTCCTCCGTTTTTCAGAGCGTGCTCAATTCTCTCCATGTTATTCCTTCTTACATCGCATACTTTACGTCTATTAATCAACTTCGATAGCTCTGCCAGTTCTATTTTTCTGTTGTACTGGACACTTTCATGATTTGACGCTTCTTAATTAGGTTCTTCGTTTCCTGGAAAAGCTTGCCGGTGTCCTGTCTAGCTACCCTGCCTCCAACTTTCACTGCACACTCCGTGATGATACTCGTCAGATTATCATTCATTGTATCTACGCTAAGGTTGGTTTCCTCGCTAAGAGCAGAGTACCTGTTCTGCAGTGACACTCTGAATTCCTGTACTTTCCCTCTCAGTGCTAGCTCATTGATTGGCTTCTTGCGTATCAGTTTCTGTCGTTCCTTCTTCAAGTCGAGGCGGATTCGAGCCCGTACCATTCTATGGTCACTGCATCTTACCTTGCCAACCACTTCCACATCCTGCACGACTCCTGGGTGTGCAGTCATTATAATGTCTATTTCGTTCTTATTTACGCCATTAGGGCTCCTCCATGTCCACTTGCGGTTTTCTAGTTTTCGGTAGAAGGTATTCAAAATACGCAGATTATTGCGTTCTGCGAATTCTACTAGTAGCTCTCCTCTGGCATTTCTAGTGCCGATGCCATAATCTCCTACTGCCTGGTCTCCAGCCTGCTTCTTCCCTACCTTTGCATTAAAGTCGCCCATTACTATAGTATACTGTGTTTTCACCTTACTCATTGCTGATTCCACGTCTTCATAGAAGCTTTCAACTGAAGCGTCATCATGGCTGGATGTAGGTGCGTAAGCCTGTACTACCTTCATTTTGTATCTTTTATTCAGTTTAATTACAATGCCTACCACTCTTTCATTAATGCTATAGTAATCCTCTATGTTGCCAGCTATGTTTCTGTGAATTAGGAACCCTACTCCCAGTTCTCTTCTGTCTGCCAAGCCCCGATAGCAAATGAATTGCCCATTCTGTAGCACAGTATAGGCCTCATCTGTCCTCCTAACCTCACTCAGCCCTGTTATATCCCATTTAATGCCTTCTAGTTCCTCGAATAATACAGCTAGACTTCCCTCACTAGATAACGTTCTAACGTTAAACGTTGCTAAGTTCAAGTTCCAATGGTGGCCTGTCCGTATCCAGAGATTCCTAGCACCCTCTGCTGCTTTGCAGATCTGACCGCCGCCGTGGTCAGTTGCTCCGCAGCTGGTGGGGACTGAGGGCCGTGAGTTAATTGACGAATGCCTACGGGAAGGGGTGGCCAGATACTGCACCAGGGTGGCCAATCCTTCTCTGGTGAGACTCTTGTCATCTATGTGTGTCAACTGCTGTGAATAAACAGTAGTAAGTGCACACTGAACAATAGCTTTTGTTAAGTCACCTGTCTAGCTGTATGCTTAATATATTTGTGTCATAAACTTCCTCTAAATTCTTAGTGTTTCTTTAATTATTCAGCTATGTTTAGGAAAAGGAAGGATTCATCTTGTGTTAGTTGTACTGCGTTTTGAGCTACCAAAATTTTGCATGTTGAGTTGCGGATGCCAGGGCATACTCAGCTCATGTTAGAAGCTGATGGAATAGTGCATGGCATAGTAGTAAGAGCTGCTTCGTTTCAGTGTGGCTCAGCACAAAACATCTGAATTGTAGCTGAATATGCTTTCCAGAAGTGACGCTTGCAGGTGATTTGATTTATTGGGCACATGAAGTGAAAACATGCATGCATAATGTTTTACTTGACTAGTCAAAATAAATGAGCCAATGTGAAAAAACCGATGATTAGCAAGTTGAATACAGCAACAACCAAAGGCCTGTTGAAACAAAAAAGCGAAACAACCAAAATCAGCACTTTATGGCATTTCTTGAATTGAGTGTACGCTGCTCTGATTTTCTGTGTTAGTTTGGGGATGAGCAACGTAAGTTGTGAAACCAGACATTGTTTCAACAGTTTTATACGTAGCAGAGTTCCAAGAATATGAGAAATAAACAATATCTATTTCTATAACTATTGGCGTGAAAATTTGTTTTATCTGCAGCAGAGGCAGTGCAAGTGAAAACACAATATAGTGAAATGGGTGTTGGGTTTGTGTTTTTGTTTCTTCAATAAAACTTCAGCTGAAAGTCATTGTTGTAAGCATGTCCTCATTTCGTCTTCATCCAGGTTAGTCACGCTGTTGCTGTGTCTGTTTATTTTAAGTTTGTCACAACTGCCAGTGGTAAATCTACAGCTTTTATCCGATTTACTGAATAATATATACATCTCGTACTACTACAACTTCCTAGCCAAGTGGAATACTCCTATCTCGTATATAAGACTCTACTTTCCTTGGTGGAGAAACAATTCTAGTATGAGTGACAATAGAGGCTCACAATCTTCCTATGATCGGAGAACTGAAAGTACTTACCAATCGTGCTAGGTTCTCTGCAAAGGTGACTTATTACACATTTTCATTGCCTTTTTAACTTGACATATGCTGTAAAGACGAAACAAGCAAGACAAAAACTAAGTGACAGATTTATATATCTTAATAATTTTATTTATGAAGCTTGAATAGGTCTGTATAAACAGGGTTATCTTAATCTGTGGACCCATGCCAGGTGACAGGTCAAAATGGCTGCACAAAATTAGCGAAACTACTAATGCACACTCGTGCCACACACACACACACACACACACACACACACACACACACACACACACACACACACACACATATATATATATATATATATATATATATATATATATATATATATATATATATATATATATATATATATACGTAGCAAGGAAAGAAGCGCACTGGCTCCGTAGTAAAAACGGAAGCGAGAAAGCACGACGTATGACGAAACACTTTTAATAATCACATACGTTTCGGCTGGTGGGCCAGCCTTCGTCAGTGTGACAAGTAATACACTATTCGTAGCTATTATAACATTTCCAAAATGTTTTGGGACATGAGCAATAGCAATCGGAAGTGATTCGCATGATTATAAAAAAAGAAAAAAATACAGTTAATGCGAAGATGCAAGCGTAAAGTAACATGGACACGGTGGTCACCTCTTATCGTTATAGCGACATCAGTACGAGTGAAAGAGATTTTAAATATAAATATGGCGCATCGTGTGGAAAGTATTATGACAACCATGCGTGCAGATTGAAGTGCATGAACGAGTGGTATACATACTAAAGATAACCAGGTAAACTGAGTTTGTTAAGCAGGTAACAAGGATGGTTCTGCCGAAAACAAAAATAAGAAAAAAATAACAGAAAATGAACTAGAAATCTCGGAAGGGCATGAGACACCTTAAGTGGTGGAAGGTAGATTAACGAGTGTGCCTGCATGTTCGTTTATTCCAGAGTTTAGTGTACCGAGCTTGTAGATTAGAAACGATTCGCGCATTTCCCGCTCAGGATCTGAGCGGAAACCGGATTCCAGTACCATTGCTTTATTCTTGTCGAAAGAATGACGAGATATTGCTAGATGTTTCGAGGGAGGCAGATTTGGAAGGGTTTTGACATGCGACCTATGATTATTAAATCGAGTTATAAACGGTGTTTCTGTATGACCAATATATTGTAGATTACAGATCTCTCATTCGAGCATGTATACTACGCTGGAACTATATATATATATACATATATACTCACAAATTAGGTGCCACACTGCAACGCAAACATAACTACGTGGTTTGAACACGATCCTTTCTGAAGTTCGTAAAACGACATCGATATTTCCCAATAGACACTTTTGCGCCGTCACATACAGCCGTAGAGGCTTGCACGCGTCGTCAAAGTCATTTCCCGCGAATGTACCTGCCAGTACAATTTTGACTGTCTTAGGGTCAATATCGTAGCTGGAGAATTGGTAACCCAAGTCCAACAGTCGTGCTCAGGCTCTCGCCATACACAGTTCACTACTTTTCTTCGCTTTTGCACCCGTAAACGTAGCATTCTTGAAGACTTCGTCAACAGCGCGCTCGACCGGTAGACGCGAAGTTCACGAAAACACGGCGTTGCGGCTTGTTTCTTTCGTTTTCAAGAAATATGACGTATGGAGCGGGACTGCTGGTCGAGTTCTGCCAGCTGCGGTCCATTAACGTGGACTTAAACGAATTCTATTAGTCCAAGAATGCTTTGATTATTCACGGAATCAGGATCCCGATACGCGGCTTCTATATACTTGGTCGCAGTTTCACAGTAGCCGTGAGTGAACGCAGCCCTAAATAAACTGAATGCTAGCTCACGCGATAATACAGTTACTTTCTAACAATCAATTGCATGCACCTAATTTTGAAGTAGCACCAATAATTTGAGAAGGCCTTCACGTTCCCCTAATGCATGCTAGCTCATGCCACTCACTGCGTACAGTTTTATGGGTTTCATGAATTACAAACGACACGGATGAACATACACGAGATAGATCTAATTTCAAGAGACAAGATAAAAAAATAAGATTGCACTTACCTACGTAGCTTGTAGAAACCACCTCACGCAGTTTAAATATGTTTGCTGTGGGCCAGCATTGGCAGCTTGGTTGGACAAGGGCGTTTCACACAGCATTTTTACAAAAACATCTCGCCCCAATTGCGACGTGGGATCATATTGAGGCTGTCACGGAGGGGGTCTCGCTTATTCACCAATGCACGAAACAGGCAAAGTCGTAGCATTTCTTTCTCGCTAACGCGTCAATCATGAGACAAGCACAGCCGAACACGGGAGTGGACTGCGTAGCACCGCCTTGTTGTAGTCTATGCCGATCATCCATGAGAGGATGCTCCTGAATTACGCGAGGTGGCGCGACAGTTTATGAACATTGCGAATACAACAATTCACAGTTCATAATGAAATAATTGGAAGCGCAAACCTATACGGGACACAAGAGAAGAGACAAATAAGCGCAGTTTGTCTCTTCTCTTGTGTCCGTTGGTTTGCGCTTCCAATTATTTCATTATGAATTTGTACCAAACTAGCCCAACCTGTCAACCCTTCCGCGATTCACACTTCACATAAAAAAGAAGCAAGAAAGTCAAGGAGCGGTCTCAGATGCAACACCTCGCAGCCTTGATTTGGACTCGGATGCTCTTTGGGAGTAAAACAGTGGGTCACGAACGCTGCTTGTCGGGACGCCTCGTGACGACTCACGTTCAGGTGAATTCTGGGGCGGCCCATAGACTTCTTGGCAATTAAGAGCCACAGGCTCCGAGGCACTAGGCGTCGGCAGAAGCTGGATTTTTCTCCGCATCGCGGCTTCTTCCGCCGAACGCTACTTTCACCACGCGCTGAACTTCTGTTCGCCGAACGCTACTTTCACCAGGCGCTAATATTCTGTTCTTCCCCTCTTTTTTTTATTCTTCGGTGGCTCGTGCCACGAGAGTTTCCCGCGTCTCTCATCTTCTCTTTCTTCTTTTTGTTGTCTGTGTCCAGTGACTCAACAGCACTGTCGTCTTTGTCGCTATCATTTCGCCGGAGTCCTTACACCCAGCACGCAAAAACTCACAATTTTTTTCCGAAAAAAAAAACTTACCGCACAGAAAAGAAAGAGACAGGAATGCGTACAGCAAAAGCATGATGTCGACCGAATACCGAACATTTGTGAACATGTGGGAGACAACCACCATGAGCCTGACAGCTTCGCATTACACCAGTAATCATGCTACTCAAGCAGTGGAAATGCAACACATTTTTTTTACAGGGGGTGTTCTTATTAATTGTATTCGAAGGAAAATGTTTTTAGAATCTATTTGCAATAGCGTGAATACTGAATGGTCTGGAATATGCATGACCGGAAAGTGATCAGTATCGTTCAGTGTAAACAAACAGCTCAATTGAAGTGACACCATCACAAATAGAAAAATAGTATGCAAAATAAGGATTGTCAACGACTTGAATTTAGGGGGTCTGCTCTTGCCTAAAATTCTTGTTTTCCACAGATTTGCGGTATATCGTAGCCTTAGTGACGCACTCCTAGGCAATCCACACTTGCAACAATATTTACTTTTCAAGTTTCTCGTAGTATAGGGTTGTCCTAGGTACGCATGTCCGTATATATTTACCCTTCCTAGGTTGTCGAGTAATACTACTCAGTTCTTGTTTGTGTATTCTTTGCATGAATTGGGGGAACTCCGGCACAGTTTGGGTTGGTCGGTTCTAGAGCTCCGGGAATGTTGCACAATGATTACATCATATATTGGACAATCTATACACGTTGCCTTGGCTTTTCCAACCAAAATATGTGCCGATGACAATGTAACTGACGGTACTGGGAGATTATGAGTACCTCCATCGACTAAAGTTACTGCTCGCTATTTACCGGTCAAGGATTCTAGAGGCACAGACACGTGTGCCCTGGACTCTTACTACTCTGAATATCCGTCTTGCTATGCCTCAGGCTGAGATTTTTTTTGAAAGTTCGCGTTTGACGCTAGCGCCTCGATCAAATTGATATCGGATCTCTGATATTGCGAGGCAATGACGTAGAATCGCGCTGGATGTCTCAGCTTAAAGTTTTTTAGTGTGAAAGCCACTCTGATGTAGGCAGCAATATCGTCCATCAAATGGCCTTCTTATACGAAGCGTTCACACTCTTTCTGAGATATATACATTTCAGAGAGAGTGTGAAGGCTGAGCGACTTTACATGAGGGACGAGAACACTGAACGCCGACCTCCGAACTCCCGAACCTTTTCAATGTGACAGTAACTTAATGTCACAGCCGTCACGAGCGTGCACTCGGGCATTGCTGGTATGTTTAAAGGCCTCACGTGGAGGTCATCGATTAGCACTTTCCGTGAAAGAAAAGGTGCCTTCGTAGGAATAAATTCCTCCCGCATGTCTTACAACACGTTGATGTTATGAACAATCAAACATTGCAGCGTGTTGCTCGCTGCCACAACACGGAAAAATTCACAGCACTCTCTCACACCGAATCCTTGCATGTCGATGGCTAACTTGCAGAGATCAGTATTTTTATTAACGCCGAAAAAGCATAAGTTCGTCGAATTACGTTGTCGTTAAACGCTCGCAACACTTCGCGCGAAGACGGCAAGAATACGCTCAATCCAGCATAGCGCACAGAGTTCAAGCTGCTCTGTGTTACTCAGCCAGCGAATAGCATTGCATATGCTTGAAAACGGTTCCCTCTGGAAATATAGTTGTCCGAAAAGACGGTGAATTAATCACAGTGTTGAGGGAAGAAGCGTTGCTCGCGATGACAGAAGTAATGTCTATAGTTTCTATTCAACCGTGTGAATCGACAAAATCCTCTTAAAAGACATCAGCAACCCACTGATCTTCGGTGCGACGTCTATCGCCTGGTGAAATGCAGTGGGCTTCACGGATGCTCACGAGCTGCCTGCTCATGAAGTGGGAGACATCGAGCTCTCTCAGCTGAACTCCGAGGGGCCACAGCAGGCTGTTGTACTTCGAAGGTGATGGAATAGCTGACACACGCGAGTCTAATTCGTTGTCTTGCATGTCATCATACGTACAGGAAACGAAGGTCTGCCGTATCTTCGGGTAAAGGCCTCTAGCACATTCAGCATCATGTTGCGTGCTTCACCCGTCGGCCCTTCGATGAATTGAACGACGAATCACTGAATTATAAATTCACGCGGATCGCGACTAGCACTGCTGCGAAATTACGGTGCACGTTGGAAGGCTCTTGACAATAAGACTTCACGAATAGACGCAGGGAGAACACAGTGCTGGGAACGCAAAGATCCGTCGAACGGTCAAGGATAATGGCACTGGATCACTTCTTCGTGTGGTCATTGACTCACGGCACTTACCCATACTCAAATATGGCACTCGAAAGAGAGAAAAATGGTGACCTGTGACTCAGTCGGTTTGGTCCCCCTGAGTGGGTTTCGCCAAGATATTGAGGAACCAACCAACAAACCAGTAAAGCAGCTAGCACAGGGATGATATGGCTGCGACGTTTACAGTTGGTGATTTTGCCCAGTCCAGGTGCTGACACACTGTGTGCTGTCTCTGATATGAGTTATATGAGAGTGGTCACTTAAATTCCACGGAGAAGGTTGGTTTAAAAAAAAGAATTTCGTTGAAACGCTTCAGCTTCGCCTTCAAGTCTAGTTTGCGATAACGTAATCAAAATGGTCTGGATTACATTACTAATTGCGTAATCTGGCTGGCCTGTTGCTTGAACGACTGTTTGCGTACCGTTCGCCGTTTCATAGTATCATTAAATGTTAATAAGAAGTAGAGTTTAAATGCCGCGACTGCACTATAAATATTCGTTTCGCGAAACAGTAAGGGGTCGACTATGCGTAAGTAGGGTAACTCGAGATCCTACGCAGCGGTCGTTTTGCCGATGGTTCTGCAGCTGATGATGATTAGGCATGAATGAACGCTTCGCAATGGTCGGCATTTAAAACACCGGTCTCATAGCCCAATTCACATGTTTTGACGCCTGGTGCGGCTCTGCACTTCTGCCACGCCATATATAATTCATTAAGAAGGACTCCTTTTGCTACAAGACCCTTCAAATAGTGTTTTTTTTTCAGAGCGGCATCTATAAATATTGTGTCTTCTGTGGTAGAAAACGTGCTTGCTACGCAGACCACCCAGATTCAATTGAGACTTAGGCTTAGCTACTATTTAGGTTATTTACATTTTTGTCAATATTTTCGTCAAGGACAAGAGTGAACTTTTGCTTACAACCAACAAACGTCTACGCCAAAATTTTTGCGAAACAAGCCCTTTGTTGCTTATTGCGCTAATGCTGCTAAAGACATCGAAAGGAATTTCCGCGTACGCCGAAGCTTTTCGCACTAAGTTCTTTCTCACGCACCCCCACTCGCAACCCCCCCTCAGAACACGCCTCCCAAAATAAAAGAATACGAAACCAAATAAAACCAGCATATCCCACGCACTCTGATAATCGATGTAATGCGAAGCATCCTCCGAAGGAGGAAAGTATGCTGTAAATGGCATACGTGACATTATTTACACGTTATGACTTGTTATTTATGTTGGTCGTGCGCTCGCATTGCGCAATAGGAATTGTGATTGTGAAAATGCGAAGTGCGGTATCTGTGCGCGACAACTGGCAACGCTGACACATGTGCTTTGGGGGCGTGACGCGTGTGCGGGGGGGGAGCTATCACCGACGCACTATCACCGGACATTGTGAACCACATAGGCTCGCCCGATCACGAGGCGCAGCTCAACGCCATCTAGCGGCTTGACGCGACCCTGGCTCGGCAAAAGCGAACGGAGCAAACTCCTGGCAGCTCGCGCTGGGCCTGCCGTCGTTGAAGTCTAGATAGACAGGAGGATGGGGAACCCTGCGCCGTGCTCCCACACTTCCTACGCAGGATTACCCAATAAAGTCTATTTTTCTCTCTCTCTCTCTCTATCTAGAGGCACGAGGCTTCTGCGCACTACTACCGTAGTACTCCCGGTACCTCGTAGTACAGGTACCACGTGCCCATTGAGTGGTCAGTGGCATATTCGTCTGAAGACTGTAGTGCCGGCATTTCTTCTGCGCCCTGCTAACAACGTTACTAGCAGAGGCGCTTTCCCTGACTTTGTTTATGACAACCACCCTAGAAGCGGGAAGCTTGACACGTTCTTCTTGCGGCCTTGTTTCAGGCGTCATCTGCATGATTGCTATCAACAATGCAAGAAGTTTGGTTTTGCCATGGTCTGTTTTCTAGGCCCCCGCATTGTATCATGCCCGTGACAATGACAATTCGTGCAAAATGTTTTAACTTTGGATCGGCTGTTGACGGCTGTGGTGCCGCCCGCTCTGTTGTACACGGTGTATTTTGCAATGATATATGAATACCATTGCGAAAATTTTGCTTCTCGGCACCAACCCTTCCGCATGCTTATAATAGCAGAACAAGTTTTTCTGTGGTTGAGCGTTCATAAATTGATAAGCGACTTTCGCCGTAGCACCTAACGTAGAGCATTATCTCTCACAGAGGAAAGTGACCATTTTCTTATTACAATTCGATAAAAATTGCTCCTTGACGATCAACTGAACCATGTCATCGACACTATGCGGAGTCTCTGAGAGCTCAATCCACCTATCAAAATATCCTTTATTTCTAGGTACAAACTGTGTGGCCGTCTCTCTGTTCTCTTGTTTCGACGCTCAGAAACGCTCATGACACCCTTTTGCCGTGAAACAGAAACAACTGACAAGAGCTATCTTTACATTGATGTAATCTAGGCAGTCGTCAGAAGCAATTCTTTCATACACCTTCGGAGCTTCTCCCGTGAGCCATTGTGATTTGTGCCTGTCTTGGCTGGTCGCCATGCATTCAAACCTCTTGAGGGACGCGTGTAGGTTCTTTTGGCCGTCCTCAATCTGCGAGAGAAACTTTCGCGCATTTATTGTTGGGGAGCGCACTGCTTGTACTTCAGTTGGTTTTCCCGGTGGCGTTCGGTACGCTCATGCTGCATATAGCCTGACAACCCTTATGCGTAGCTGAAGGCTGCGTTACTCTGCTACGGCTCGGGCTCACTGCGAGGCCGAACACCCGGCCAATAATTTTTCCCGCTCAAGCACCATCAGATCGTGTCCCTTCCCCGCTTCACGCTCAGCCACCCTATCATCTCTCTCACGATTTTTCTGTAGTTTCCCCCACTATCTCAGTTCTGCCTCCGGCAAGCCTTTTCACTCACCAAGTTCACTTGACGTCGGTGCTTCCATAGCATCTACGATGTGTCTATGCTACAGAGAACAGGTTCGTTCGGTCCCACCGAGGCCAAATGTCGCGGTGTATTAACTTCACCATATCAGGTTCACAAAATAACATGGACGAAGCGGGCGTTTTTGGTAGCACGCTCACATTCAAACATTTAATCCGTTAAAAAGCAACTAGACAAGCCACTCGCGTTATACACCAATTCCCCGTTTACACAAAAAGAAGCAAGGAAGTCAAGGACCACCCTTCACGGGGAGAGTTGGCCAGAGAAACAAGGAGCATCACAGATATGACTCCTCACAGAGTTTATTCGGACTCGATGGTCTCCTGTGTGAGTAAAACGGTGGGTCGCGAACGGTGGTCGTCGGGGCGCCTCATGACGAGTCATGTTCAAATGAACTCTGGGGCAGCCCGTGGACTTTTGGCCATTTAGAGCCACAGGCTCCGAGGCACCAGGCGTCGGCCGGACACGGGTTTTTTTCTTTCTACGTATGACTGCTTTTTTCCGCGCAACGCGATACTTTCACCACGCGCTGCTCGTCCACTTCTCCCTTTTATTCTACGGTGCTCGTGCCACCACAGTTTCCCGCGTCTCTCATCGTCTTCTTTTCCTTTTATTTCTGTGTCACAGTTACTCAAAAAACTGCCGTCTTTGTCACCATCATTGACCATAGTCCTTATACTCAACACATTATGTATGCTTATCCATGTAACTGCCATGATTTCAAGGGTGATTTTGTGTGTTACAGTTCACTCGCAAAAGGTGTAGCTTGTTCTTACACTCATAGTTAGAGGTGTTTGAAACACTTGCAGAAGTAGTGTGTAACGTTTTCTTACGCCCTTCGTTTCATGGGGTGGTATCTAAACAATTTATGTTTAAGGTGTTTCTAAACACCCTAAAAGAGTGTTGTCTATGGGACAGAAAAAATCCACTCTTGAAGGTGTAAAAGGTTTTGCTATGTAGATATTGAATTTAGCAAATGATTAGAAGAAAACTGTTTCACTAAACACATGCGGCATGCTTCCAGAGAAAGGTGAATGCGACATTATACGTTGTAGTAAAGTAAAGGAATGCGCTTGTCTGATTCATCATCAGCCTGGCTACGTCCACTGCAGGACAAAGGCCTCTCCGATGCTCCGCAGTTAACCCGGTCCTGTGCTTGCTGCTGCCAATTATAACCCGCTACTTCTTATTTCATCTGCCCACCTAACCTTCTGTCTCCCCCTAACCGCTTTCCTTCTCTAGGAATCCAGTTAGTTACTCTTAATGACCAGCGGTTATCCTGTCTACGCGCTTCATGCCCGACCCATGTCCATTTCCTCTTCTTTATTTCAACTATGATATCCTTAACCCCCGTTTGTCCCCTAATCCACTCCGCTCTCTTCTTGTCTCTCAAGGTTACACCTACCATTTTTCTTTCCATTGCTCAATGCGTCGTCCTCAATTTAAGCTGAACCCTCTTTGTGAGTCTCCAGGTTTCTGCTCCAAAGCTAAGTACCGGCAAGATACACGCTGTTATATACCTTCCTCTTAAGGGAATACTACAATCTACCTGTAAATGAGAGTGCTTGCCGAATGTGCTCCGCCCCATTCTATATTCTCTAGTTACTCAATCTCATGGGTAGGCTCTGCGGTTATTACCTGCCCTAAGTAGACATAGTCTTTTACAACTTCAAGTGCACTATTACCTATCTCAAAAGCGCTGTTCCTTTCCGAGGTCGTTGTACATTACTTTCGTTTTCTGCAGATTAATTTTAAGACCCACCTTTCCGCTCTCCTTGTGTAACTCCGTAATCATGAGTTGCAATTCGTCCCCTGAGTTACTCAGCAATGCAATGTCTCAGCGAAGCGCAGGTTACCGAGGTATTCTCCATTAACTCTTATCCCTAACTGTTCCCATTCTAGGCTTCTGAAAACCTCCTGTAAGCACGCGGCGGTAAATAGCATGGGGAGATTGGTGTCCCCCTGCTTTACACCCTTCTTGATTGGTATTCTGTTGCTTTCTTTATGAAGCACTAATGGTAGCAGTTTATCCGCTGTAGATTTCTTCCAGAATGTTATATATACTTCATCTACGCCCTGATTCCGCAGTGTCTGCATGACGGCTGATATTTCTACTGAATCAAACGCCTTCTCGTAATCTATGAAGGCTATGTATAGTGGTTTGGTTATACTCTG
>WOVY01016201.1:0-92500 GCA_013436015.1 Rhipicephalus annulatus
CTAACGTCACTGGCGAACTCGGCACTCTATTTTACTACCGGTCACGGACATTGCGTCACGTAGGTTAGCGAAGTGTACTTTCACGCATCATACAGCACTACGCTGCAACCCTAAAGAAAAGATACATCGAACAACCGTGGACAAGCGTATATCTACTATGAGAGTTTTGGGACTTGTGGTTATCACTCCTTAAGGTCAAAGCAGCAACTGAATGGACTATACGATTGTCAATAAAGTTCGCATCTTTGGTGCACTCGTCCAAGTACGCACTCAAACCAGTTCAAAGTTGGCAGTCACCCCAGTCTCACGACTCGAAGCAGTCGTCGAGTGCGTACTAAAGAACCCCAGGTGGTCAAGATTTCCGGAGCACTCCACAACGGTGTCTCTCATATTCATATGGTGGTGTTGGGACGTTAAACCACACATATCAATCGAGTGCGTATGCTAACGTAACGCCTCAAAGAAACGCGTGTGTGATGGCTTCGACGTTCGTTCCACGCCACTCTCGCATCGATCTTGGACATTTATAGCGCGTGGAGAGACGCGACTTCGAAGATGTCCGTGACCTCCACCTAACTCCCCCTGCCGGAAACTGTGGGGTTCGGACGAACGCGATAAGATAGCGCGTCACCCGACCGGCCGGCCCGTCGGTTCCGGTCGTAGCGATTTGAAGTTGTACTAACGGCTCTCTATTGCTCTCTATCGCTCTCCACAGCTCGTTTTCGAGGCGGAGAAGGGGGGCAACTTTTGCTACGAAAACTTGGCTGAGCCAGACTGAGTTAATGCTACAAATCTACACGGCATAAATGGCTGGAAAAATAACGAAAGAGAAGAGAAAGGAGATCACAATTAATATAAAGATAGAAGGACCGGTGGCCAGGGGAAAGCATGTCTCGAGTCTGCTACTCCTCGCGGATGGTAGAGGAAAAAAGGAGAGAAAGAGGAAGAAGGAGGTCTGTTTTTCAGTTTTGTGGGATAGTACAATGAAACATTATATGCACACGTTGTCTTGTACAGAGGCATGCACAACTCGCAGATGCTTTTGCATCACTGCACATGCTCTTGTAACGTCATCATAATTATCATCACAATTCATCATCATCATCCTCATATACCAACCACCGCACCATGCTTCTTGCGTATGTCATGCCCAGCTCAAAACGCGAGCAGGAGAACGAGCTCATGCTCTTGGCGGTTTGAAACAAGGAGCTTTTAAAAAAACATTGTTGGAGTGAAAATTCTTGTCCACGAGTGAAGATGGTGGCTGCGGGAGCCATTTTACTAGGGGCATGATGGGGTTCGGCAATTGAGAAGGGGCGTTTTCCACGCACGCCCAACGAGTTTAACGTGGCAGCCTTTTCGGGCCAGATAGTGCTCAAAGTGCGTCCTTGTGTTACTAGTTTTCTTTAGTAAGCCTCGAATTCAAGGCAAATTTTATTGGAGATTAAGTCAGCAATACTTGTCTCTGCGAATTATTCTTTCGATAACAACTATCTTTCAATTCTTTATCAACTAAGCCTTTGGGCTAACAAATCAAAGCCACTCGATGTGTAAGTGGGTACCACCGGAAAATAGCATGTTTCTGAGATCTTAGGACGGCAAAAGCTGGCTCTCCTGCTGCTGGCAAAGCATTGCGGGAGCTTCCACTCCAGCAATTTTTTCTTCTTAAACCTCCAACGTTTGGACGCAGGCAGCCCCCTTCACTTCGCTTCGGCAGATCCGAATAAAGTGGTAAGCGTCTCTCTCATCTCTCTCGGTGCACTCTAAAGGCGAGCTTCTAAAGCGGTCTCACTTAGAAACCTCAATAGTAATTTTAACCTGCGTTGGGTAGTCTACAGGCTTGCAAGCACTAAAAATTCTCCACCAAAGAGCTGCGGAAAAGGCAGCGCAAAAAGACATGGGTAAGGAAGGGTGGTTGCAAATTTATTTGGCAACACCAAAGCAAGTCTATGTAAATAAAAGTTGGCTAGTCATGTGCCAACATTGAATGCCTATCGTGAAGCCCATATCAATGACAGACCCTGACAAACCTTTTTCATGCCGTCAAGCTAAGTGTAACGCACCAACTGGTCAAAACAAAAGCATTAAAGTTAACAGGGCTGAGTTGCACAGATCCTAAAGTCAAAAATATCAAAACGAAAAAGGAAGTGAAGACTGCGAATAGGTGTTTAAGAAAGGGGAGGAGTCGTAGGGCAAGCCGATGATAGTTTGTTCGAGTCACCGGCCGCCTCTTTCCTCGCCAACGCTGTACGTTGTCTAAACGATGCCTTGAACAGCGCCTACAAAGCGCGAATGAGTAGCGAGAGGAAATGGCGGTACAGTGATTGGTCTCTTGACCAGCCGGACTGTAACTTCATCACCCTCGTGCCGCGTTCAATAAAGCCCCGATTCGGTCAGTCCTGCGGCAGACAGTGGTCCGCGCTTGTTGTCTCTGTTCATTTACTCCTCCACTTCCTTCCGCTCCCTCTGCCCTACATGCACACATATTCTTTCTTGTCCCTTAATTTCGCACTTTCCAATTTCCTGCTCGTACGATATAGAGTGGGGTGCCGTGCATTCAGACTTGGCGGGTAAGTGAGCTTTACAGGAACGCTGTTCCGTAGTGCACGAGGACGAACAGTAGTGTACTAGGAGAGACGTCTTCCGCGAGGTCAATTATTCCAAGCCACCACGACGCCCCCTTCGAAACGTTCAAAGATGCATTCGTGCCTGCCGGTGCGGCTTCGTCTGCCTCGGCATTCTTCCACGTGCGCTGACCCAGCGTTAATTAAACAGAGTCGCATGATAAACCCTAAAAGCTCCAGCTTGTCGGGCTAGCATTCTATTATTCGAGTAGGACATCTACTTGGGGTGTTACCTATTGAAGGAATAGCATTTTAGTGCTACGCGTACAGAGTGAATACCTTGTTTTCTCTGTTGTACATATGCGGCCGAGAACTTCCGGATTTTGGTAAATTAAGAAAACACTGCACTAAACATTAAAAATTTACGGGTTTTGTTAAAATTCACAGTTATAATACACACATGTAACACCGTACAATAACTTAATATAGGACGGAATCATTGTTCAGCCTAATTAGGGAAATTAAATTTATTAAGTTCAGTAAAGAAGTGCGAGCAGCTGTGATCGTCGCACCATCTGACGCAGAAGATATCCACCAAGCTCATATGAATTTTCTTTAAGACAATGTCTTCCTAGTAATCTTGCATTCGCGTTCCGCAATAGAGCCAACATTACTTACATCGGCCATATTCGCAGCGCCATGACGTGGATATGTCCACCAGTTTTGCATGCCTGCCGATACACTAAAGGCTTCGGTGCAATAATAACAACTACGATGGTTTTACGTTTTCGATGGAAGCGAAAATAGGTATTATTATTATTATTATTATTATTATTATTATTATTATTATTATTATTATTATTATTATTATTATTATTATTATTATTATTATTATTATTATTATTATTGATACTACTACTACTAAGCGATAGAATATTACAGTGCTAAAATGAGGGTCTAAATATTGATTATACCGCATCAAAAGAGTATAAAGCCAATCTTGATGAAAAGCTATCGATAAGAAACATGCAAAGAAGTTTCCTCCGGGAGAACCGTGGCATACCTCAAGCTGCTTTCCGCCAAAGTCGTTTTCATACACTTTCGAAACCAATGCGTATACAGCTAGGCACAACTTGCAAATTTCAATGTCGCGCTACTCGGGGCCTCAGGGTCAAGCAATGTGGCAACAGGCTGACCTAGATGCGTCCATGACAGCCGCCTGTCTTGATCGTCCTTCAAGGACAGAGTGGGCAGGCAACTGCGGCGGGCAGCAGTGCCACTCTATCTGCGGCCCCCTCGCTTCGTTGATTTTTAAAGACGATAGTCTTTCTTGGGGACCTTCGACGCAAAAATTTTGGTCTGTCTGTCTGCTATTTGTCTGTTCATCCACCCTTAACGGTACCGGGCACTTCAAACGGCATCAGCGGATATCCCAAACGACCGACCCCATCCGCAGCGTTCACCTATGTTGCTCGAGATTCAGCGTTCATACTTGTGCGATTGTCAATTAAAAAAATTGCCCGCAGCTTCCCTCGGGGGAACACTGAGGAGGATGCGGACCATATAATTGGTTAACGGGGTGTTAAAGTGCGACTTACTTGGGTCGATGGCTAAATTGGTTAACGTGGTTGTGAAATGGGGTGTTAAATTGCGACTTACTTGGGTCGATGGCTAAATTGGTTAACGTGGTTGTAGGAGGGGGTGTTAAATGAGTGAACACGTACACACGTATGCGAAAGGGCGGCGCTGGTCGAAGGGACGTCGATCATTGTGTTTGTGGATTCGTTGGAATTCATTTCACCGCGACCTTGGACGTCGACGCGCCGTACAAACCAACCGACGAGCGGCAACTGAGCGAGCGAGCGCCGACCTTGAGTATATATACAGCACGACGGCGCATGCACTGTCAGCTGTTGAATGTTCTCGAAGCGCGACGCCACATGCGCGTCCACTGGAGAATCAGGAGAATTGTAGATGTCGAACGCGGTGTGTAGAGGAGGAAGGGTGCACAGATGGTGTAGGAGTGAAGCGCGCGCGGTGTGTAGAGGAGGAAGGGATGCACAGATGGTGGAAGAGTGGGCGACGGCGCGACGGCGCATGCGCGCACGTCAGCTGTCGAATGTTCGAGAAGCGGTGTGGACGGCGTGGACGACGCGGACGGCGCACTACAAGGCGCGAGTATAAGATGCTCCGCATCTAAAAGTAAGTATCGCGCACATCTGAGGCACCGCAACAACGCGCATATATTCTCTATATGAGTCTTTTACTAGAAAAGGCATACATAAGTTATTCTAAGGACCGTAGCGTTTATCACGCGGCGCTGACCATGTAACGCTTGCACGAAAAAGGAAGTGTTTCCAACGCTTTGCTAAGACGACCTGGTGGTGGCACCTGCCCGTCGCTTTGCGTTGTACTCTTTACCACCTCCGCGACAGGCACGCATCGTTCTCCGCGGGCGCGCACGCCTTCCTTCGTTTTCTAAGATAACTGCCAGATGGTGCTCGTGTCTAACGTGCCTCTATGCGCTCGTTTGCCTCCGCTACACGCTCGAGGCACCCTAACGCAGTGCCTCCAGAATACCATTCACCGGTTTTCTTGCGCAGAACATCAAATAAACGTTTTGTTTAATCTCTCCAGACGCAAGGCTATCGTCTTTCGACGACATTTGCAGATTAGCATGCAGATACGGGGCCATTTTTTGTAGCGACGCTTTTTGGGTGCTTGAATATTTTAAAAGGGCGGTACACAAAAGACCCACGGTCAAATGATCTAGAAACGAGCCATGCATTTCGATGAAAAGAAATGAGGCATGAAGTTTTTTTCGAAACCGATGAACGAAGAAATTTAAATAAGGCATCGCGGTTGAACGGTAGCGTTTATACGCCACGGCTCCGAAAGAGTTGCTCAGTCAAAGGTTCGAGAGTTGGCTTGCCCGTATATCGAGTAGAACGTCGATGGCAGGCCTACATAACAATTATGAAAGCTTGTCACGTTCTCTATTTCGTGGTATTTTTTTTCTCTACTTTGTATTTTTATACGGTGTCATATAGTAGCACACACCCGATATTTTCGATGACGTAGCATCTTTCCTAAAAATAAAGACGGCTTGCGAAATTTTCAATGCATGCGAAACAACGTTTCAGTGCGAGTTTGAAATTGTTTCAGCAGTTGCGTAGCAACTCCCGACCGAGGTAAAGTGTTCGAAGACCTGGCATACAAAATGGTTTTAAAAAACGTGAAGGGGAGTTCTTTCCGTTCACATGAACTTGTATAAAAGGTTGGAATATATTACAACTTGCGTTTAGTGAGCTAAAGTTAAATATTCGGGTTCGGACATAACTGGCTGATGTTAGTTGCACACACATAAGGTAGTGCAGTCGTTTCTTATCACAAATTCTGGTGCGTTTATGTGAACTCCGATGAAGCTTCATTGGTTCAGGGTATATATTCCTATATTCATATGCACCGCAGTATTATGGGTCCGACACCCGTTATTTGAAATCGAGTCAGTTGAAGCTCCTATGCGTGCATTTTCCAAGATCCCGTGCGCTGAGTTATCACTCATAAATATCTTTTCTGTGCGGGCTTGCAATTCCACGAGGTTGAAGAAAAAAATATACTTGGCGCGTTGCATACGGCTTCCAAGCTCGAGCGAGTGAATGGGACTCCCTGTCACTCGGAATGTACTTCAGCACGTTTATAAAAAATGTACCGAGGTAAAAATGTTCGAGGCCTGTGTACTCAGATTTAAGTGCACGTTAAAGCACCCCAGATGGTTGAAATTTCTGGAGCCCTCCGTTACGACGTCTCTTATAATCATATAGTGGTTCCGAGACGTTAAACCCCAGATATCATCATATCAGTGTCGAAGTTATGCTGAAGTATGATTATCATCGTGCGCAAAAATTTTCATCGGGATCGCAGGGCAGATCTGTGATCGAAGTGGCAGAAGCTCATCTGATCTATTGATCTTTCCCTACGAGCTTCTACCAAGTAATTGGCTTGACACCAATGGAGCCACTGTAGTCCCAGGAGCGCCTATAGATAAAGCAACGAGCCTAGCCTCAAGACTTGGGAGTTGGCTCAGTGTGATTGATCTGTATACAGCCAGCGTCCAAATTTAAAAAAAAACACAGGATAGACATAAGAAAAAATATTCCCGCTGCTCCTGCTGGCATTCATGAACTTATATTTTCAGCCTGTTCTAAAAGGCCTAAACAAATTGCCAGATACAGGCCAGATACAGGCATAGATCACTAGCAAGTTAAAGTTTTTTTTTTCTCGCGTCTGGGTCTCTCAACTTACGACAGCGACTCTACATTCACATTAAAACCTATCAACATCATAATGTTTTATTCATTCGTTCATGCAGTTTTCATCCACTGTTTTGATTCCATCTGAAACTTCCGCAATGTCGATCAGCCGGTCGTATCAAACCTCATTCAGAACAACCTGTCGGCTTTTCGACAAATAATTACGTGTTCAGGAACCTCATGCATAATATTCGGCTTGCATAGCTGTTTGCCTTGAATATACGTTGATTCGTTGCCATACGAATCTTTTATATTACCAGAATCAGATGCAAAATATAATAAAAACATTGGGTACCAGCAGGACAATAAATTGCCTGAATAAGGCATTCGACTGAACATATGCGAGTGATTCCATTATGATATGTACACACAAAGGACGCATTAAGAGTCCTTAATCACATTAATCACAAAATTAAAGCACGAATCAAAAAGAATCGCGTTGTCAAGAAGTTTTCGGAACACATTCGGCGAACGTGGGACGCATTCGCCGACGGGTGCTGTTTCGGGCGAGTGGCGTGACCGGCCCGAAAAGAAAGTCGATCCGGTGAGCGTGAGTGCGGTGAGCGAACGAACCAAACTCGATCGACTCGGCCTCTCAAACTGAATCCGGTCCCCTCGAAACGGTCCCAAGGTAAAGCGTGCAACGCACGCGCGGCCCGAGAGAGATTAGCTACAGTGCGTCCCACTTTCCCCCCTCTCTCTCTTTCTGTCTCTCTCCATTACCTGAGAAGTAAGAGGGAAAGAAGAAACGACAGGTAGCGGTACGAACAGCCGTATCGAGACGACGACGCACGCTGGCGTTGAGTGCGTTGCGAGGAGCGTCTTGTCTGCCCCTGTTTCGTCCTTCCTTTCGTCCCCGAATGTCACTTCCCTTTTCTTTCCTGGTGTTTCCTTGGTTAGTTCGTCCCCTCTTTCTTTCTTCGGCAGGCACGGTGCGACGCTCAGCCTCACCCAGCGTGATCCATAAAATCGACGCTCCCCTTCCCCTCCACCCCACATATTGTGCCACTCTAACCCTTCTCTCCTTCTTCTCCCGACCACCATTTCGTCCTTTCCTTTTCCGGATACTGTTGCACTGTAACGGCCCACAACAAGCATCGATCCGTACCTGTGCATGCGATTTTTTCCCTTTTTTATTATTCTCTTCTTTTTTTCTTTTTTTGTCGCGCACTCGACCTTACGTACAGAAGTGAGCCGTGGTCTCTCAGGAGTTGTGTTTTTATCGCCAGACCTTTTGTAGTGTATACAGCGCAGCATTGGAAATGAACGAGAAGGCACGGAACCGTTGTAGGTGACAATTCTTCAAGCTTGAACACAACACAGAAAAATGAAATTGGAGCGAGATGGCAATGCGGGCTTGTCGGATTACATTTATAGTTGCAAATTTTCGTCCAAGCGCACTGAAAAACAGAGGGGCAGAAGAGGCTGACTAGGACAGCGCTTGCTCTCACAACGAAAGTTTCATTAGTAAAAAAAATGTATTTAAGGCGGTTACATGGTTATTCGCGCATGTGCAACAGAGCGGGGTGCAACAAAAAAAACACTCGTATCGGGATTACAAAATTTTCCGTGCTATTTTTCATTTAATATATTTCGCAAGTACTACGTGTCAAGATACGCGTATTCTTTGTCATGCAGCGCGATCATGGCTTTGCTAACACAGTCATATTCTTTCTTTCAGATGAGGTATGATTCCACTATCTCACGTGTCAGCTCATCCTTATGTCGAAATACTATTTCGGTTTCCTGCGTTTACTATTTCTGTTCCTGCAAATCAAACCTCGGGTGTGAGAGCAAGCGCTTTTCTAATCAGCTTCTTCTGTCCATCTGTTTTTCGGTGCGCTTCAACAAAATTTTCATCTACGAGAGAAAAATGGGACACGTATATTCATGAGTTTCGAGTGCGCGGCTCTTTCAAAGATGACAACAATAAAGGCCGCTCAGGATGGCAATGCTACGGGAGTAGGCTAAAACAATATAGGGGCTAAATTGTTAAACTATTTTATTCTCTTCTTTCGGTAAAACTCCTTCGCCACTATGGGTCTAATACATTGTCGGGAGCGACCGGACTGGCTTCGTTGGAAGTAATCTTTGAAAGCTTGTCTTCGCATCACCTCAAAACTTTGTGTTGTGAGATGAGATGAAGTAAAAAGGAGATGCAACCAACTCAAGATAAGATTTCTTTTCAACTGCACGTTGTGGTGGTGGTGGTGGTGGTGGTGGTGGTGGTAGTGGTTATAAGAGGAGAAAGGCACCTAACTTCTGCAGCCCGGTTGGGAGCACGGCACAGTGCCTAGTGCAGCGACTCTTTTTACATTCTTACATGCGTTCGACCCCTTCCTTCGCCGTGGGTAGTAAACCAGAGAAGCATCGTCTTAAGCTTTGTCACTTTCTCTACTTCTTGTTCTCTGTCTATTCGTTTATTATGTGTGACCCACCTCATAGCAACTTCTAGTAGCGAAGCTCCTTAAGCCGTGCGTCGTGCGTACTCGATGTGTATAGCTAGCCACCTCTCGTTCAGTCCTTGGATTGTCCGCTTGATGGCGGTACTTGTATATGACGAATATATGATGAAAAGTTGCGAGATGACGGTACTTGGAGCGTTCACAAGATGTACACATGGACGATTCACGGTTTACCAAAAAAAACACTCTGAAGCTTCGCCCCATCATCATCATGCACTCCGTGTATATTCTGGGATTTTTTTTTACAATCTCAATGACAAAAAAACGTTGCAGCTTGCACTAGTAGCACGCATAGTTGCCATAACGTGGCGGCAGTATTACCTTCTAACATTGCCTGAATGTGGCTAGCGTTGTCTTTTTACAGCACTCTCACAACATTCACACAATGTTCATCAAACATTTTTGCAATGCTGATTGAAAGTTTGTACAACATTTGGACAATTTTTAAGTAACTTAACATTACGTTACGGCTACCTATAGTTGGTTACAAGCTAATAATGAATACAAGCTCCACCCGCACGACCGTGGCGTGCTTGTCGATCACCTACGTAAGAGAGTCACGCAATCTGACTTCCTTTTGAACAATAACCATTTTTCTCGTCATTAAATACTACGCATATGTAACACTAAAGGTTTGTCGTTCTTGCTGATAAATTGATATTTGACTAAGAGTTTATGTTCAGAGTTATCACAAAATTTGCGTAGGCGGTCACGTTTTTCACTTAGAACCAATGAAATGAACATGCGTCTGTATAAAAGCATCAGCTATTGGAAACGCACGAGAAGTGCAAAACGTCACTGAAATCAGCAAATGTGATTGGCTGGACGAGGCTCGATTTTTGCTCTTCAAGAGCTTAGCACTCTACCATAGTAGGGTATATAAAGCTTCTCTAAGCGTCCAACAATTTGTTTTCTAAACACGTCTACGCGAGTCCACTGGGTGTGAAATAGTGGAGATAGTAGGTAGAGCAGGTAGAGATTATATTTGTACTTTTAGTTGTAACTTAGTATGAGCACATGTGTGCAAACGAGCGCTCTCTCATAACGAACAAAACTTGGTCGTATTTACATCTGCCTTCTCCTGCTAAATCCACTGTGCACTAGCTCTCTTGCCCCAAATAACGAGTTGGTTGGCGAAGTAAATGGAACGAGCCAGCCTCTGTAATTGCGTGGAACGTGATTTTATATCTGTATGTTTAGCACTCGAGAAATTTCAAGAGACTCTAGCTTTTTTTACTCGTTCACAGATAACCCTCTCATCCGGTCGCCACTCTTTCTCTTTTTCGCCTGCACTCTTTGAAATTCTGAGCTCGGCATTACAAGACGGCTGACAGACGCTATGCTGACGGTATGTGCAGTGTTTGTTCCTGTTCCATCGTAGCCGGAAGTGCCCAAGCCTCAGGCTCGAGAGACTCGAGAGTGAACTCCATAGTATGAGGATCTTATAAAAGAGCATTGAAGAACGGATTGGGAAAGATAGACACTATTAGAAAATGAGACGGAGGCGGCAACGACTACGCTGTAGTGGGATTAGAAAAAACGTAAAAGTTGGATAGGGGGATGCAGGAAAAGAAAGAAGCAGAAAAGAATGCTAGCCCTTTATCAGATCGGCTGGCTACCGAGTGCTGGTTGAATGGGCTACAGAAAAAAGAGTTCACGAAAACAGAGAAAAAAATCACAGCATATTCACGGAGTGAATGATGATGAGTGGGACGAAGCTTCGAAGGGTCTTATCGGAAAACCGTGAATCTTCCACTAGCCACGTTCATTCGTCGGTCCGTCCGTCCATCCGTCCGTCCGTCCGTCCGTCCATCCGTCCGTCCGTCCGTCCGTCCGTCCGTCCGTCTGTCTGTCTGTCTGTCTGTCTGTCTGTCTGTCTGTCTGTCTGTCTGTCTGTCTGTCTGTCTGTCTGTCTGTCTGTCTGTCTGTCTGTCTGTCTGTCTGTCTGTCTGTCTGTCTGTCTGTCTGTCTGTCTGTCTGTCTGTCTGTCTGTCTGGTGAACGCTTCAAGTACTGTCATCTCGCATCTTTTCATCATATGTTCATGATATACAACTACCACCATCTAGCGGACATTCCAAGGACTAAAACGAGAGATGGCTACGTACAGGAGACTCACGACCCACGCCTTAAGGAGCTTCGCCCCTTAAAGATAGTAAAAATTTATAGAAGGAGGAGTGAAGAATACGACACTGCCTAAAGCCCGTGATGGGTCTCATCACGACGCCCTCATTATCGGCTCTTTCTCAAGAAAATGATCCCCCACAACTAGACGCGTTCGCGTTAAAACGACGAGAATAGTTTTCAATTAGCAGTCAAAAACTCGCGCAGCAGCCACAAAAAAAGCGTCAGCGAGTCGATGATTTGGAGAAAGTGCTATATTGGGTTCATACAAAGGCCTATGGTCATCCTGGTTTTCGAGATTACAACGTGGATAAAAGACAGAGGCAAACAAGGGTGTGGAAAAATATGTTGTATTGCACCGTATTTGTGAGTGAGTGAGTGAGTGAGTGAGTGAGTGAGTGAGTGAGTGAGTTAGTGAGTGAGTGAGTGAGTGAGTGAGTGAGTTATGCCATGACGACTGGTGCCTTGCAGGGTAAGTTATTATACACAAGATATTCTTGTTATGTAGCACCTCAAGTTTTCGTCAGCTTATTAAAATCCTTTCACCCTCGTGAAAATATATTCTCAGAGACACAATGTTCACATTGTGACCTGTGTCTATACATACATCAAGGGAAATAATTCATTGATCGAGCGATTGAATTGTTGATTGTTTGATTGGTTGATTGATTGGTTGTTGATTGATTGACCAACTCTAAGCAAAATCATTTTATTTCATAGCATTCACTGCAGAGACAACGACTAAAGGCTGAAACAGCCTGACGATGCCCCTGCCCCCATGGCTGATTGATTGATTGGTTGATTTACTGATTGATTGATTGACCATAAGACTGATTGTGTGTTCTACAGATATCCCGCACTGCACAAATACCCCCCACGAACTGCTAAACGTGATCGAACGACGAACTTCAGTGGATTGAATCAGCCGAGCAAAACGAAACAGGCGCATCAGCCATTCCCGATGTCGTTTGAATATGGCTCTTAATGGAAAGAACAGCCACGCTGACGCCATATGCGGCCCGATTTTCCACGTCAGCGCCATTTCTGAAGAGCAGTCGATCGTAATCAAATATGCCCGATTTTTGTTCACGCTTTATTGCAGACTACGAGACCATACCAATTCGCAAGGTCGCACTCAACCGGGTTGTGTCCTCTGGCGTTATACACTGTTGCATTCGGATGATCGTGCATTTGTGCTCCCTCCCCCCCCCCCCACCCACAGTGAATAGATCCTGTTCGTTTAGCCAATGTCTTTCTCTGGTCTACCTTTTGTAGCCACAGTGAAATCGTGACCCCAGCCAAACGAGCTAGCGCTTTGTGCGTGGTACTGAGGTTTCTAATCCTCGGTGGATTGTTCCAACATTCCGCGCCTCTAACTGCATTTTGAATTGGTCCCATTCTTCTGCCGGGGCTCTCGGTCGACTGTAGCCCGGCTCGGATTACTGGAAGGCCAGACTGAAGTTAATCCTCGAGGTCATTGGCATCGGACCAACGCACGTGCTGTCCGCTTTCGAAATCCGAGACTATGTACAAAAACCGTTCTTTAATCCTCGTTTATATTACACTGTTTCACGTTTTCTCTTTTTCTGCTCCTGCTGGTTCTCGATTCGTTTTCTCGGCGCTTCATTGTCTCCGTAAAGCTGCCTTGCAACGCGCTCAAATCACAAATTACGGCCAGCTCACGTCTTGAAGACCTATATCATCGCAGCATTCAAGGAGGCATTTTGGGACTCAACCAACAGCACAATCCCTTCCATTGTTATTGATTTAGTACACCTGTTATCTTCATTAAAGCAGTAAAAACGCATCGGCTTTTCATGCACCGATCTTGCTTTTGTGGGTTTTTTTTTCGTTTTTATGCACCACGTTTCCCCAGCCCAACGTGGTCGTCTCATCTACGCAGTGACTGACCTCGTTGTCTTTCGGTCTATTAACATCTCCTCCTCCCCGTTTGTCTACGTTATGAAGAGGGCCTTCGGAGGCCGTACTCATAACGCACCGGTATAGATTACGACCGAAGCGGCAGGTACAGGCAGGATTTCGGGCGTGCGAAAGAAGTGTTGGCCATGCCGAAAGGCCAATGGACAATGTATGTTTATCCAAGATTCTTTTTTTCCTTTCTCCCGTCTGATAGGAAGCTGTTTTCTCAAGTTAACGCTTCCCTGATTCAACTATATTGTCAATCAATACGAATCTCGTGAGCCTCCCGTGTCATCAACCTGACAAATACAGGTGTCTCATTGTGACGTCGGCCCCAGACTGGCAGGTGCGAGGCACTTTTAACGCGCTCGGGTTGTAGACGTCTCCTGTCGTCGTAGCCAGCCACGGTAGAACAAGTCGCAATTAAAATGGCGCATCGACTAAGAAAAAGCTTTGCTTTTGGTCTTTTTTTGTTTCTAGAGAAAAGCCTCAGAAACTGAATCAAAGCAAAAAGTGACCATGAACGTTGTCTTCAGCACGAGTGATGAAAAAAAAACCATCTTCACGTGATTAGTTTACCCTATGACATCATCATAACGTAACACACTACGAAAAACTGGTGACGTCATCATTCCGTCAGTGTTACATCATCACATCTTGTGACGTCAGTGATGACGTTATCAGAACACGAAACTGTTTTGTCCGATATGAACGGATCCCGGAGGCAGTGTAAAAGCTTGAGAGACGCAGAAAGTTTGTGCTGCTTCTGACCTCTGAAGCAATGCAAATCACATTGGGTGCAAGAAGATTTTGAAGGGAGGGTGTGGGTGACAAATACAGTTGGCTAAAACAGACAGCGAAGAGGCCTTCGTCTTCCAGTCGTCTTATGCAAGCGCTGAAGTGACAGTGTAAAACAGGGGTGTAACCAAGGTGAGGTTGGTGGTTTAATCTCCCATGCACCGTTGAGTTTCTTTGAATTTTGTTTGCGTATATATATACATGCACACATACAAACGCACGCACGAACATACATAAGGTATACCTAAAATCAACCCCCCCCCAAAAAAAACTAAATAAATCTGGCGCTACGGCCCTGGTATAAACCTTATTCAACAATCATTAATGAGCATGTATATGTACGTGCTCTGTCTTCCGTGTATGTCTCCGTTGACGTGCTTCACTAGCTCTGGCAAGTCCGTTCCTCTGGCAGAAATCTTCAATACTGACGATGACTCTCAGATTGATGGATAACCATTTTAATGAGAACCTCGTAGGGTGTTAGCCGATTTTATCGCGCGACTGGCTATTTCAGGTGTCGGTTGACGATTATGGTGTACGCAATGTTCACACAAACCATGCACGCACTCGCACCCACTCCCGTATGTGGGCAAAAGGACAGATCGTGAAGCTTCGTACAGGTAGTTAGCTGTTAGAGACACCGACAGCACTTTCGTGATGAGCATCATTCTATACACTGCCAGGAACCAAACAGTGATATCTATTGAGTCGCAAAGCGATGTATGTAGAAGTGTTCGTAATCATCACGGGCCAATCATCACAACTGAATAGCCTCCACCCGTTTTCTGCACACTGACTTTGTGTACTGATAATGAGGCGCATGAGAAATTGGCTAACGATCCGCAAGAAGTTCCATGAACAGTCCTTGCTCATAGTATTTTAATAACAACACACAAGCTGGAGAAAGAGAACAATCACGCTACAGAGGCGCTTGCTTCCGACAGTGTTATTGCGTCAACTCGAAATATATAGCTAGCGATTGCAGAGAATAACCGTGACCAATAAAATGATAGGCTTTCGATGAATGTTGACCTTAGGAAGTTAGTGTGTCTACAAGATTAACACCTCATCAAAAAGTTGCAACCTCTAAGAATTTATTTTCTGTCGTTCTTTTTTCTTTTTTTGCTCGTACTCTGCGTCATCCATGGCATCTACGATACGCCGTGTGCCCGAAAAAAAAAAATACGCCTTTTGGTAGTCAGAGTATGTGGTACGTTTCTGGTCCCACTTGATCACCGTTTTAAGGAAAATCACTCGTACGTATATTTTCAATACCCTCCCTTTGCTTCTCAGCGAATTTCCTCTATGAGAGAATAGTATCACTATGCCACCACCATCACATCACCTCTTTGCGGGGCGTTATACGCCACCGCCTGCCAGACAATCTTCCCAGCCGGTTTCGACGAGCGCACTCGCTCACCGCCGGCTTCTTTTGGCGGCCAGCCGTGAATCCCGTTTTCTTGCAGAAACAAAATTGCACCGGTTTCATCGCGCCGTGCGTCAAATGCCGACTTGTTGACACGAAGAACACGCAAAAAAAAAAAACAAGGCGCGCGGGAAGCATCAATAACACTTCTCAAGTGGCGCAACCTTGCTCTCACTCCCGCTTCCATTCTGCTTGAGTTCTTGTCATCTCCTTCCGTGTTTTCTTAAGGATAAATAGTAGGAGATAAAGTAAACACGAAAACGTTCTTGACAGATACTTTTTTATTTTCGTCTCCTTCCTATCTTAATATGAACCTTGTGCGGACTAGCGCAGTCTTTTCAGACAGCCAGGTGTCACCTTGTGATTACGCGCGTCGGATATCCGAGAAATCCCTGCTGTCTTGTTATGCCGTCGCGCTGCCGATGTCGTGGGAGTTAATGAGTTAAAACAACAATGAGCCAAACTTCTCCTTTGCATGCTGAAGTTACCTAACACACGCACTAATATCTTTCTCTCTCTCTTACTAGGAAAATGAGAGGGGGATGATAATAGCAATTACAAGGGTCTTACGTTCCAAAGTAAAAACAAAATTTGGCATATCCCACGTATACCATGGGTATCAGATGTCATGTGGAAAGAACGTGACTGTGATTTGACTTTTTTGTTAAGCTAAACCTCACTAAGTGACACTGAACCTTTGTACAAATTTTATACGCGATTATATCTATGTACAATAGTCGTATATGTTATGTATAACCAGTTGCTTACAGTTGCGTAACGATGCCTATAGACGCATGGCTCTTACCAACACCAGAAGCTTCAATAGCTGAAATCTAGCACTTGCGCTTGCGAGGATGATTGCCCTCGATAATGCTATGAAGACCAACCTCAGTGAATGGCGCTTAACTACGATTGAAGCTAACCCGACGGGACGCCCACGTCAATGGAGTAGGTATGTAATGTTTATAAAATCAGATGGGCAGCACTGCAACAAGCATTGACGTTTCACCAACACTGCGCCTTCAAAGGTGTTGCGGCTCTTGGCGCTGTTCACCAGTAATCACTGTGAATCCCAGCGCTGATCACCAGTTGTTGTGGATCCCACCGCTGCCACCAGTTGTGGTGGACCGGGGTCTGCCCGGTCTCTTGTGGTAGCGTGGTGTAATTTCTAGTGGAGGAAACGAATGCTTACAAGATGGGGAATACAAAAAAACAAACAGGTTTATGGCACTATTTACACTTATTTACAGCATAGAAAGGTTAGGAGTCACACAAACCACGAGCGTGGTGGTTGCTTTTCAGCGACAGCATGGCGCCTATTGACGACGGTCATAAGAAAGGGCCCTTTTTCAAAGCAGTTTCGGTATCTGAGGGGGCTCTTTGATAGTATACCTTATTACCAAGCGGAATGCTTAGCGGCGTTCCTGCTGGGACTATAACATTTATTGTTTGCGTTCGTCGCGTCAACACTGCCAATGTCGGGTTTTTTTCAGCGCTCTCGCATTTAAGTTACCGATGTCTCGTCTCGCCGTTCCTCGGTAGATATAAACTGTCGAACAGCTGTGGCGCATACCCGCATACCATGGTCTGTGGTAAACGGGTATGTGCCACACGTGCATGGAAGGAAGGGTTTGACGTCATACGTGACAGAATTTACAAATTACAGCGAAAGCTGTTACACGATCAAAACATGGGTCACGTGAACGCCGTATAGTTGTCCACCACCGCCGGTGTCCATAACCACTATCGCACGAAATAAAAAAAACTAGTAAATAAAGAACGCCAAGGACACAATGAGATTCGCACCCGGGTCCCCTGCGTGCCGTCACAGTATTCTACCACTGAGCCACGCCGTTGCTTGGAATGCTTTTGCAAACTGGCCTCATATAGGCAGGATTGATGTCGAAAAAGGAAACGCGTCAATGTGAGTAAGAAAGCGTTTTAGAACAGCAAAGTAACAATCAGGTGTCACATAATGCGAATTTCGCACAGGTAGAGTGGGCCGTCGATTGTTCCAACCCTTTACAAAAACTTGATACCCACTGTGGGGAATTGGGGGGATTACAAAAGCTTCTGGTATAATTCTTCATCGTAGTCAGCCTCAGCACAAAAATTTGCACTTCTTGCAAGGGCACGGCGGTTACCTCGCTTCTTCGAAGAATGACGAAGGATGGCACAATGAATTCCTGCCTACAACACAATGATTGATGGCGTAGTGGTAATCTGCAAGTATGCTAGCAGCAGCTATCCAAAGATTGTTAAAAAGGGTGTGTTCCAATACTCGCCGTGGACGGCTAAATATACAGCTAAATGGACGGCGGCCATCTTAAGTCCCATTCCAATTCTCACGTAGCCAGCAAAGTAGACAGCTCCGAGAAGACCGCATCGTAGACAAATACGATGCAGGCTACCTTGCTGTCTAAACAAGATGGCGGCTCAGTGAATCGCTCAGATAGATCAAATCTCGCCGGAATGGTCGTCTCCACAGAAGCAGATGCTTTAATTCCTAGACGCTCATTGCGAGTAACGTTTATTTGTTTTTGCTTTAAACACGAAATAAGCCAGAAAATATAACTGTTACGTTTATTTATTTTAGCTTTTTCTTCTGGACGCGAGGTGGCGCATCGTCGCGTAAAAGCCGTCCACAAGTGTTCCAATTCTCGAACAGCATGGGCTCGGTGCTGTCTTCTAAGCAGTCTGCGTAGACTGTCTACGTGCTGTCTAAGAATCGGAACACAACCAAAGAAGGGTGCTCTGAAAGGCGCTCTGAAAGGCCTCTTCCTGCTTTTGCTATGGCAGTACTGCGCGTTCCGCGCAAGCCTGGTGGTTTTATTTCGTCGCCATAGAGTCATAATCGTCAAGCCCACTTACTCTTCCATACTAATTTTGATCAACTCCAAGGTAACGAAGTGATAACAAGAGCACGTAGACGTTGACGGCTAGACAGATACGTACATAAACACAAACAATCAAAGCGTGTGCAGCACGCAAAGAAAATTTCAATATACTTCGGAGAGACGCTTTAGTGGAGCACTCCAGAAATTTCCACCGGGGCTTCTTCAACGCGCACCCAAATCTGAGCCCACGAGCCTCTGGGATTTCGCCTCTGTCAAAATGTAGCCGCCATGGCCGGAATTCAATCCCGCGATCTGGCGATAAAAAGTGAAGCACCATAACGTATACACCAGCACGACGGGTAGTGGAGGGTCCTGACTATAATGAGAACCCGGAAAATAACTAGTATACTACTGTTGTTGTTACGCAACGCAGCACATATAAGCATAGGATAAACACACCATACGACCCTGCCGATGGTGACACCAGGGAACACGCAAGAGATGTTCAACATTGTTCAAGTTTAGTTACGTCTTCAAGTGTTATAGCTTTCGTTAAGCGGAGAGGGTGAAAGCATTGATTCACCACTGGCCAATCGCCGCTCTCATATAGCGGTTTCAGCCATGTATGAGTGATGCGCAACGTTCAGACTTATTTTTCTGTTGGACGTTAAAATTACCTGCAGCCACGCAAAACACGTTGTAGATCATCGAGAACACTGCATGGAAATCCAGTGACGACTGTATACCGGTCAATTGACGTTCGCGCAAACTATTTCATGAACGCAGATTTCAGCGTAGTAAGGGGAAGCAACACGTTTACTCTTGAGTACGTAGGCACCTCCCACTTAATAATCATACACCTGTTGTTTCAATAAAAAAAGAAAGAAGGAAAGAAAGAATCTTCGCAAAATCTCCTTAGGGATCCGAGTTCTCTTAACTTGTTCGTAATCTTATAGTTTTATTTTCAAAGCTAGAAAATGTTGTGGCATTATTTGTAATGTTGTCGGAGCATCGGCAAAGCGCTCTTCATTGTCGTTTTAAATTTCACCGGTGTCTACAACGGACCAACAGACGGCGCATGCCACAATCTGAATCACCGAAAACGCTTGCTTGTCCTTACATTTTTCACGAAGTCGGAGTACTTCTTCTTGTGTACAATTCGCATGTTGGCACTACGTGCTGTCCTGCAGTACTTGAAGGCAAAATCACTGGTTGACCACCTGTGAAACTCTGCATTATGTGTGGTGTGCAGTGTCTTTCCTTCTTTCTCCTTTTCTTGTTAACCTCTCCCCACATGTAAGGTACCAAACTGGGCGTACTCTAGTTAAGCCGCTACTGTTCCTATATTCATTCTCTCTCTCTCCCTGCGGAGAAATATTTTACTCCGCCATCACGAGAGGGAGAGAAAGAGAGAGGAAGATTTACCATGAGAGAAACGCTGAGGGGTCTCCCTGATACAATCTTGTGACCTCCCACTCGGCGTTAGGTAACGAAAGGGTGTGGTAAAGAAAGTAGAGAGAAGGTAGCCGTGCAGCGACGTACTTGGACTCATACAGCTTCCTAATATACACTAGAGGTAATTAACTTTGGCGCTTGTGTCTATGGGAGCTGCAACGCATGGCGCTTCAGCGAGCCGCATGTGAATGATGGGCAGTACACACATTTGTCTATTCATACTTCTGGCCTGCTTTTGACTTTGTGTGTGTTCGTATGGCTTGGAGCTGTTTTCTCAAGAAACAAAAATAAGCAAATGTTCAGTGGTTGCGCTTCACCGCCTTATTCTTTTAGAATTATCTTTGCAAATCGGGTCACGAAATTTGGAAGGGTTGAATCTTTCTTACAAAACAAAACCTAAACGCAGCAATTAACGAAGCCGCAAGTACGATTCGCCGCCTGCAAGTACGAAGACTACGCAACTGTGTGTACTACCCAGCATTTCCATGGTCGCTGAACGATCGCAGCGCCAGAGTCCCCTCTAGTTAATTTAAGGAAACTCTATGCTTAGACTGACTGGACGCACCACAGCACGAACACCACATCCGAGCGAGGCCTTCGTAGAGTGTTCTCCACTTACACTTGTTTTGTAGCGCACATGCAGCCTGTTCGCAATGCTAACACATTCACGTCCTACGAGTGTGAGTGTTTATCCGGGTCAGTAGGACGCTCGCCTTCGAAGCATGGGGGTAGCAAGCCTAGCACCACTGAGAAAACGCCCAAAGGTGGTTATGACGCTATGGTGAAGACCATATTCTTCATTTAGGAGCGAAGCACCTTATGGTTGAGGCTTGTCCAATGTCCGTTGTCACGGCTACATTTTTGGGGCAACGCACGGGGAACGTATGGTATAGTCGAATGATACGTGAAACACACACACACACACACACACACACACACACACACGCACACGTACACGCACACACACACGCTCACAAGGTTTCACAATAGGATAATGCCTATCATAGTTGTGGCAGAACAATGTTAAACAGCTATAAGCACAAACCTGGCTTTGTCGTCGACTCTTTGTCACGTAATGTCACTCACGGTAACGCACGATATAGTCGAAACATATGTGAGACACACACGCACACACACACACACACACACACACACACAAGGTTTAACAGTAGGATATCAATCATAATTGTGACGAAAGAATGTAAAACCTCCTGCGAACACAAACCCTTTACACTATAGTCGATGACTTCAGCCTCGACATTATGGACCTTCGAACCTAGCTTAGTCGTCGACCTTTTATGTCACTTTAGGCCATCCCATCTTATGTCACTCAATTTACACTATATGGGGTAACGTTGGGGTAATGTACGGTTACTCATAACCGGAGCTTGGCCCACTCGCCATGGTTCGCTTCGTGGAGATGCGTGATTTTTTTTTCTAACTCACCTCCGCCTCCCTGCAGCTGTCTGCACTTACTGTTTTTGCCCTGCCTCTCTGATCCGCCCATCTTTAACCCAGTGATGATGTCATGCGATGACGTCATAGCGTTTGTCATCTCTGACGTCAGGAGGAAGTGGTATGGTGACGTCATCACTTGTGTCGACGATGCCGAGAGTGAATCATCGCATTTGATAATGTATCTGAGGCTTCCACCAAAATCTTAATTTGTTTACCACACTAACTGTCCAAACCAATCCCGGACTAGAGTACCCACGCATTGCCTGTATGGAGTCAAATTGCTTACAATACTCCAAGTAAATACCGCAGTGAAAAGCCCTCGTACTTTCTCGGGGTAAGTCCAGTAATACGCAAGCATATTTAACCAAACTGCACGAGCGATGAGGCGTCATACATCTCGTGAGAGTTATTTTGAAGACAAATGTTGATATATTTTATCCTAAGATGTCTAAATCAAGCAAATCTGCACCTAAAACTGCACTCTCAATTTCTAGTTTGACATGAACATCAAGAAATCATGTCCCAACAATAAGGGTGGGCATGCATAATCTCCTTTGGCCTTGAAGCGATGCGTAAGCGTTGAGCGGCTATCGCTCATTTCACCCACCACTGTGGCCTTCTGGTTACTGTGCTCGACTGCGGACCCGAAGATCGCTACCACGGCGATGAATCCGAAATGCTAAAGGCACGTGTACTTAGAGTTAGGGGCTAGAACGCCAGATAGTCCAAATTTCCGGAGCCCTGATCTGCAGCGTCACTCATAATCACATCGTCGTTTCGGGATGTTTAAACCCGAGATATAATACATGTATTTACTTGAAAGGAACACATTTAGTTGAGCGTCCGTAACAGCTCTGCTTACGCAACTAGCCGTTTACAATGACAGGCTGCGTCCGCGTAGCGTATGCGAGCGCCCAGCAAAAACTGTAACATCCCGGAGCACTGTTTAACCCCAAGAAATAATAGACGAATTTAGTTGAAGTGACAAATTGTAAGCGGCAGCCAGCCATTTAAAATCACTAGCCACGTGCGTGGAGCTTCTGCAAATGCCCATTAAAACTGTATAATATCCTGGAGTGCTGTTTTTGGATGGCATAAGGTCTGCGGCGTTCGTCGGTGTGTAAACAGGCGCAACGAACGCAGCACGCCGCGATCACTAAAACACTTATTTGTTATTGCATCTTGAGAGCAAAGTTGATTGAGATGGCCGTAAAAGCTTGGATACCTGCAGAAAAGCGCAGGTGGTTAGTGCCACAGGAACTGGACAAAGCCAGGCTAGTCCTGTGGACAGTCTTGTAGACAGTCCTGTGGGCAAAACCACAGGACTAGGCCCGGCCGGGATAGACTGCACCTGTTTTTCATGACATGCGTGTCATGTAAAACATCACTACATGCTATGCTCACTGTGCGCTCCAGCCATTTCACTAGCTTGACAGAGTTACGTGACGTAACTGTATTACGAAGGTATATAACTGGTTTAAACATGATAATAATGACATGGATGTCTTGTAATAACATGACAACATACCACGTTCATAATGTGCTCGCGGCTGTTTCGCTAGCTTCACATATACCAAATTCGGTTCTATGTGACGTGAATGGGCGGTGAAGGTAAATGACACGTCCAAACACAATAATCATTGATTGATTGATATGTGGGTTTCAACGTCCCAAAACCCTATGTGATTATGAGAGACGCAGTTGTGCAGGGCTCTGGAAATTTCGACCAGCTGGGGTTCTTTAACGTGCCCCCAAGTCTGAGCCCACGGGCTTTCACCATTAGCGCCTCCATCGAAAACGCACCCGCCGCAGCCGGGATTTGATCCCGCGACCTGTGGGTAAGCAGCCGAGTACCTTAGCCACCAGACCACCGCGGCGCGGCAACACTGCAGGATAATCATGATATGCGTGTCATGTAAAACATGACTATATATGCTACGCTCATTGCACGCTCATGGTCGTTTTGCTAGCTCCGCATATACCAAACTTCGTATCACGTAACGTGAATAGGCACTGAAGGTAAATGACACGACCAAATATGATAGCTATGTCATGCGTGTCATGTAAAACATGACTACATGCTATGCTCATAGCACTCTCACGGCCATTTCTCGAGCTTCACATATACCAAATTTCGTATCTACCCCCTCTTTTTTGCCCTGCTTCCCCGCCCCCAGCGCTGGGTAGCAAACCAGATGCCAATATCTGGTAAACCTCCCGGCCTTTCCTTTCTCACTCTCTCTCTCTCGTATTTCGTGTCATGAATGAACGTCAAACATAAATTCCAGGCGCAAACATGATAATCGTGACATGAAAGTCATCTGCGGCAAAATTTACGCCTGCCTCGTGACGTAGTGCTGAGTTTAAAATGACATATCAATCTTTCTGAATTGTTCTTTGCATTTCATCGGTCCACACTGTACGTAGGATCTGTCAATTTTTTTCGTCCTTCTTTTTGTGAAACAAATGTTTTTACCACCAACACCTCCCATGGGAATGTGTGCGCGGCAATGCGTAAATAAAAAAAATCGATTTTTTCGTTTACGCAACGTTTGTTGTCGACTTCACAAGTTATCCTTCAAAGGGCTCTCATTTCGCCTTCGCGATATATTTAAACAAAACGCCGACAGCAAGTGTACTGCTTCGAAATCGTATTATTTGTTTGTTTGTTTGTTTGTTTGTTTGTTTTGTATTGGTGAATTGGCTAGGTAATCACCAGAGTGATCATCTCTCAGTGCGAAGCGCGAGTGGGGCGCACGAGCTGTGAACGCTAATACTGTGCGAGTATTTCTGTCTGTACCGGCTGTCTGTCTACTACCATGCAGGCTTCGTTAATAAACCCCTTGCAGTTTGTTTGTTTGTTTATTCGTTCTTAATGTTTATGTATGATCTATGCAACGCCTTTTTGTTATTCATGTATATTTATATTGCGGAAGCGTACAGGTGCGTATACCAGTGGTCAAGAAACTTGCCTTCGGTGCGGAGGGCCTCGGCTTGAAAACAAATCTAACTCATGACAGCAACTTTCTTTTTTTGTGTGTGGTGGTGGTGATCGTCTTGTGTGACAGAGGTACTGAATGATGGAGAGGGCTTCTTTTGTTTTGTCTTGAGTCGGAGTAAGGATGCCTACGTTTTTAAAAGAAAGAGTACCAGAGTGTCACAAAATTCCTCTTAAACTTCTACAGTTCTCCTGTTCACTGGCGTCGTTCACACCCTGTTCACTACAGTTCACTGGCGTCGTTGGTTGAGAGTGAAATTTTATGATATTGTCAGTGATTTGGTAAACTAAAAGCGAGAAAGGTGTAAATTTAATTAATAATAAAAATTTCCAGGTCCGAGTGAGGCTCAAACTCCGGCCATCTGCGTGGCAAGCAGGAGCTCCACCACAGGGGCAGGAGTATTTTTTTTCTTTATTGCCAGAGCCAAGAACTTTGTCGAAAATGCTTTAGAAACAAATGTTGCATGAACGCCATGTAGGTGAAAGAGTGTCTTTAACGCGTCATATATCGCGTGGCAGAAACGTATAATCGTGCCAGGTGTCAAGAAATGTGAAGTGAACAACGAGTGGCTTCTTCAAAGGCCCGCTAAGAGGCATTCACTGCTCAAACATATTAAATCCTCATCAGCAGCAGAACCATCAACGAGGAGAACAACTGCGTGTAAAGGTTCGCGTGTTTCCCAATGGATGCGTAATGGGCCTCTCGCTGATTCACTGAAGAAATAATTAAGGCTTAGTGGGCACTTTACAACAGCGTTTTCAATGGGCATTCAACTATTCTTTGAAACAACTATTCTTTTTTAGTAGCGACAAAGACTTATGCATCTGCTTGCATCGCTGTAATGCGAACACGTATCACCAACTCATAAATGTGACCAGTTCCATGATAATATGGCGGTCGGTGTAAGGGCCACCCTTGACCGAAGCCTTCTGAGCACCACTTCCTCCACCCTAGTAAGGTGAGGCAACGCCTCCTATAGGAAAATGCCTGTCGCATGAGAAAAAAAAACAGCTGCCACGCCCTTTCCCTCCTTCATTTTGAAAATGTTCTCAGTCGCTAGTGTCACCTGCGGCGAACGGTGCAACAACGCAACACTTTGCATAGCCTCCAAAACACGTGTCTGCCATCATATCCCATTGTTTTATTGTTTTGTTGTGTCCATTGTTTTAGATGCGGAAGCATCTCATACTCGCGCCTTGTAGTGCGCCGTCCGCGCCGTCCGCACCGCTTCTCGAACATTCGACAGCTGACGCGCGCGCATGCGCCGTCGCGCCGTCGCCCACCATCTGTGCCGCGCGCGCTTCTCCTTCGAGAACATTCGACAGCTGACAGCGCATGCGCCGTCGCGCTGTATATTGTCACGGGGTCGTGACGTGGCCGAAGACAGGAGACTTCGTGTTGGGGTTTAACTGTTTATTTGGGCGAACCTGTGCCCGGTAAACGGAAAGTCCAATTACAGCAGCAGTCTCGCACAGATAGCAGTCTCGGACTGATAGCGGTGAACGGAGCGTCGGCCTTCGATCAACAACTGACAAGCGGCGAAGCGCGTCGGCATTTATACTCTTGCCGTCGAATCTTCTAGCGTTATCGCTGGCGGTGGCGTAGCTTCCGGAAAAATCTGTACCGTTCGCAATGTGGGCGTGATCTTATCGAAATGGTCTACTACAGTCCGGAACCTTCTAGAAAACTGCAGGCGCGGTTTGCGCTAAGAATCGTGTGGTGTTTTGGGACGATAACAAAAACTTGGGAAATGGAACGTGGCATTGCCCCCCTCTGAAAAAGGCATCGTCCCGATGCTTTAACTAAAGATGAAAGTACAATAATAATGCAAGAAAGTACAATGAATAAATTCCGATACAACAATAATACAAAAAAAAACACTGGTTCAGTTTGTTAACGTGCATGAAACGGCTTGAGGCGCGCGACATGGACGACTTCAGGTCGCGATCGGCGTCGTTGAGAGTTCGTGATGCCGTCGGGGACAACCTCGTAATCAAGTGGGCCGAGACGTCGAACCACCTTGTACGGTCCGAAGTACCGTCGCAGAAGCTTTTCACTTAGTCCACGTCGGCGTATCGGCGTCCACACCCAAACACGTTCACCGGGCTGGTATTCCACGAAGCGTCGTCGAAGGTTGTAACGGTGGCTGTCGGTCGTCTGTTGATTCTTGATACGGAGACGCGCAAGTTGTCGGGCTTCTTCGGCTCGTTGAAGGTACTCGCTCACATCGAGGTTTTCTTCGTCGGTGACGTTGGGTAACATGGCATCGAGCGTCGTTGTCGGGCTCCTTCCGTAGACCAATTTGTATGGAGATATCTGCGTCGTCTCCTGCACCGCCGTGTTGTATGCGAAGGTCACATACGGAAGAATGGCGTCCCACGTGTTGTGTTCGACATCGACGTACATTGACAGCATGTCGGCGATCGTCTTGTTAAGCCGCTCGGTGAGGCCGTTGGTCTGTGGGTGGTACGCTGTCGTCCGGCGGTGGTTTGTTTGGCTGTATGCCAAGATCGCTTGAGTTAAGTCGGCAGTGAATGCCGTTCCTCTGTCGGTGATAAGGACCTCCGGGGCGCCGTGACGTAGGACGATATTTTCGACGAAGAACTTAGCTACCTCGGATGCACTGCCTTTTGGCAGGGCTTTTGTTTCGGCGTAGCGGGTGAGGTAGTCGGTAGCTACCACGATCCACTTGTTTCCGAAAGCCGACGTCGGGAACGGCCCCAGTAGGTCCATACCAATCTGCTGGAAAGGTCGGCAAGGTGGATCAATTGGCTGCAGAAGTCCCGCTGTCCTTGTCGGCGGTGTCTTGCGTCGCTGACAGTCCCGGCATGTTCTCACATAACGGGTGACGTCGGTGGTAAGACGTGGCCAGTAGTACCTTTCTTGTATCCTCGCGAGCGTGCGAGAAACACCGAGGTGCCCTGCCGTCGGATCGTCGTGCAGGGCCTGCAGAAGTTCTGGTCGCAGAGCTGAAGGCACCACAAGGAGGTACTTAGCTCGAAGCGGTGAAAAGTTTTTCTTTTGTAGAAGACCGTTCCGTAGAAAGAACGACGCAAGTGCGCGCTTGAATACTTTCGGGACTTCGGCGGTCCTGCCTTCGAGGTATTCTATTAGGGCCTTAAGTTCCGGGTCGGCCCTCTGTCGTTCAGCGAAGTCGTCGGTAGTTATCGTTCCTAAGAAGTAGTCGTCATCCGGGTCGTCGGGTAGCGGTTGGTCGACAGGCGCACGAGAGAGACAGTCGGCGTCGGAGTGTTTTTTGCCAGACTTGTAAATGACAGTAATGTCATATTCTTGAAGTCTCAGGCTCCATCGTGCGAGGCGACCTGAAGGGTCCTTCAAGGTGGCTAGCCAACACAATGCGTGGTGGTCGCTCACAACTTTGAAGGGCCTGCCGTAGAGGTAGGGGCGAAATTTCGACGTAGCCCAGATGATGGCGAGGCACTCCTTTTCTGTTGTGGAATAATTTGCTTCTGCTTTGGATAGCGATCGGCTGGCGTAACTAATAACTCTTTCAAGTCCGTCAGCCCTCTGCACAAGAACGGCGCCAAGACCTACGCTGCTTGCGTCAGTATGTATTTCTGTCTCGGCGAATTCGTCGAAATGGGCAAGTAACGGAGGCGTCTGGAGGCGATGTTTTAGCTCCTGGAAAGCGTGTTCCTGCGGCGTTTCCCACTTAAACTCCACGTCGGCCTTGGTAAGGTTAGTGAGAGGATCGGCGATGCGGGCGAAGTTTTTCACGAACCGCCTATAATAGGCACACAGGCCCAGAAATCGGCGCACTGCTTTCTTGTCAGTGGGTGGCGGGAAGTCGGCGATGGCGGCTGTTTTCCGTGGATCGGGACGAACTCCAGACTTGCTGATAACGTGCCTCAGGAACAAGAGCTCCTCATACGCAAATCTGCACTTTTCTGGCTTCAGTGTGAGTCCGGAAGTCTTGATGGCTTGAAGTACAGCTTCAAGGCGCCGAAGATGCTCGTCGAAACTCGAGGAAAACACGACGACGTCGTCCAAGTACACAAGGCAAGTCTGCCACTTCAATCCTGCCAGTACTGTATCCATAACGCGTTGAAAAGTTGCAGGCGCTGAGCAAAGGCCGAAGGGCATCACCTTAAACTCGAAGAGGCCGTCCGGTGTTATAAACGCCGTCTTCTCTCGGTCTCTTTCGTCGACTTCGATTTGCCAATAGCCAGTCTTGAGGTCCATTGACGAAAAGTACTTGGCGTTATGGAGCCGATCAAGTGCGTCATCTATTCGTGGGAGAGGATACACGTCCTTTCTTGTGATTTTGTTCAGGCGGCGATAATCGACGCAGAAACGTAGGGTCCCATCCTTTTTCTTCACTAACACCACGGGGGATGCCCATGGACTCTTGGACGGCTGGATAATGTCATCCCGCAGCATTTCATCAACTTGTCTCTTCATGGCCTCACGTTCTCGCGTCGAAACCCTGTACGGACTCTGACGGAGTGGTCTGGCATTTTCTTTGGTTATGATGCGATGTTTCGTGATTGGGGTCTGCCGAATTTTCGATGACGACGAAAAGCAATCTTCGTATTGCAGGAGCAGGGCCTTGAGCTGTTCTTGCTTATCGTTCGGAAGTCTGGGATTGACGTCGAAAGCTATAGGAGGGGCTTGGTTCCTCTGAGCAGGTTCCGCAGAATCGGCGAGGGCGAAAGCACTGGTGGCTTCGACAATTTCTTCGATGTATGCGACCGTTGTTCCTTTGTTCACATGTTTGTACTCATTGCTGAAATTCGTGAGCATAACCGTTGCTTTGCCTCCCCGCAGCTCTGCAATTCCTCTTGCGACGCAAATATTTCGGGTGACCAACAGATGCTGACTGCCTTCAACGACGCCTTCCAAGTCAGGTGATTTAGGAGCGCCGACTGAAATAACGACGCTTGAGCGAGGCGGAATGGTGACTTGTTCTTCCAGCACATTCAAGGCATGGTGTCCTGACGGCGTGCGCGGCGGTAGTGCTTCTTCTGTGGATAACGTTATCGACTTTGTTTTTAGGTTGATGACAGCACCATGGAGGCATAAGAAGTCCATGCCAAGGATGACATCTCTCGAGCAACGCTGTAGGACTACGAAGTCTGTAGGATAAATACGGCCGTTAATGGTGACTCTCGCTGTGCAGATTCCTGCAGGCGTTACGAGATGACCTCCGGCTGTGCGGATTTCAGGGCCTTTCCAAGCTGTCCTAACTTTCTTTAACTTCGCGACGAACGACCCACTGATGACAGAATAGTCGGCTCCAGTATCGACGAGAGCGGTCACACTGTGGCCGTCGATAAGAACGTCGAGGTCGCTAGTTCGCCGTCTCGCATTACAGTTAGGGCGTGGCGTCGGGTCACGGCTGCGTCGGCTTGTTCCGCTGCTTCCATGTTGCGTCGTCAGGCCACCTTCGGTAAGTGAGCTTTCACCGTCAGGACTTTGCCTGTTTGGCGTTGTGTTCGGAAAGCTCCGTCGCGGCGTCGTCGTCGTCGGAGGATCTTCGGTAGTTCGTCGCACAGCAACCGCACCTCCACCGGTTGCTGCCCTTAGTTTCCCGGATACGGGCTAGGAGACCGGCCCCGCGTTGGGCCAGAGTACTGCCGGTGGTGCGGTGACGTGCGGCGGCTGGGCGACGGGGAACGCGAAGGGCTTCGTGGTGTCCACCGAGTTGCTGTCAGGTAGTCGGCGATGTCACGTGGTCGTTCTCCTGGCTGTGGACGCGGTGCATTGACGGCGAAGCCACGCAGTCCCATCTTTCGGTACTGGCAACGGCGGTATGCGTGTCCGGCCTCGCCGCAGTGGTAGCAGAGCGGGCGATGGTCAGGGGTGCGCCAGACGTCAGTCTTCCTCGGTGCACTGCGCTGGCCGCTGGCGAACGGTATGACGTCGGTGGGGGTGGTGGCGGCGGTGGCGTCTGTCGACGGAAGTGCGATGACGCAGCGTTTTGGCGTGGACGGGGAGGAGCGTTGTGGCGCAGTGCAGCGGCGTAGCTCATAGCTTCCGGCTCGGGCAGCGGTGCGTGGGGAACTTGAAGCGATTGCCGAACTTCTTCTCGCACAATGTCGGCGATCGAATCCACTTGAGGGTGCGCCGAAGGCAACAGTTTGCGCAGCTCTTCCCGCACGATCGCTCGGATCGTTTCACGCAGGTTTTCAGAGTCACTGGTTTGTGTAGCAGCGCATTCTGGAATCAGGCGACGATTATACTGTCTGGTGCGCATGTCAAGGGTTTTTTCGATGGTGGTCGCCTCGGATACAAATTCTTGGACGGTGTTTGGTGGATTTCTCATTAGTCCCGCGAAGAGCTCCTGTTTGACCCCTCGCATGAGGAAACGAACTTTCTTCTCCTCAGGCATGTCTGGGTCAGCGTGACGAAATAGGCGGGTCATCTCCTCTGTGAAAATTCCAACCTTCTCATTTGGAAGCTGAACCCGGGTCTCTAGTTGAGCAGCGGCCCTTTCTTTGCGAGCGACGCTCGCGAACGTTTGCAGAAATGCGCCGCAGAAGACATCCCATGTTCGGAGCGTGGACTCATGATTCTCTAGCCAGGTCCTTGCGGTGTCTTCCAGGTAGAAGTACACACGACGTAGCTTTTCTTCGTTGTCCCAGTGGTTGAGGGCGGCCACACGGTCGTATGTTTCCAGCCAGGTCTCCGGGTCTTCGAACAATGACCCATGGAAAATTGGTGGTTCCCTGGGTTGATGCATGACCATCGTGGGCCGGGATGCGGCGGTTGTCATTGTCGCTGCAGTCGCAGTCATGGCCTTGGTCTTCCGCGCTTTGTCTTCTAGAAGCCCGTACTCCGGTGGTAGCCCTTGCTGTCGGCGGCTTGTTCGCTGCTCCTGGTTGGCGTCGGTGTCTTCTCCGAGACGTGGGCTGGGTTCACGGCTTGACGGGGGCGTCCGGTACATGAACGAAGCAGCACCTCCACCAGATGTCACGGGGTCGTGACGTGGCCGAAGACAGGAGACTTCGTGTTGGGGTTTAACTGTTTATTTGGGCGAACCTGTGCCCGGTAAACGGAAAGTCCAATTACAGCAGCAGTCTCGCACAGAAAGCAGTCTCGGACTGATAGCGGCGAACGGAGCGTCGGCCTTCGATCAACAACTGACAAGCGGCGAAGCGCGTCGGCATTTATACTCTTGCCGTCGAATGTTCTAGCGTTATCGCTGGCGGTGGCGTAGCTTCCAGAAAAATCTGTACCGTTCGCAATGTGGGCGTGATCTTATCGAAATGGTCTACTACAGTCCGGAACCTTCTAGAAAACTGCAGGCGCGGTTTGCGCTAAGAATCGTGTGGTGTTTTGGGACGATAACAAAAACTTGAGAAATGGAACGTGGCAATATATACTCAAGGTCGGCGCTCGCTCACTCAGTTGCCGCTCGTCGGTTGGTTTGTACGGCGCGTCGACGTCCAAGGTCGCGGTGAAATGAATTCCAACGAATCCACAAACACAATGATCGACATCCCTTCGACCAGCGCCGCCCTTTCGCATACGTGTGTACGTGTTCACTCATTTAACACCCCCTCCTACAACCACGTTAACCAATTTAGCCATCGACCCAAGTAAGTCGCAATTTAACACCGCATTTCACAACCACGTTAACCAATTTAGCCATCAACCCAAGTAAGTCGCACTTTAACACCCCGTTAACCAATTATATGCTCCGCATCCTCCTCAGTGTTCCCCCGAGGGAAGCTGCGGGCAATTTTTTATTTTTTGTATTTCTTTTTCTTTCGTGTTGATGGGATAGCTGGCTCTAACGTAGGCTATACTACTTCATGCTTTTTCTTTTCGTATATAGATGCACAGTTACAAGTTTCGGACAACTATCGACTGACGCACCCCAATGGGCCGCAGAAGAAAAACGCTAAGCTGGTACCGCCTGTCGCCGTATAGATAGTGTCGGTCGCGAGCGCCACCGCGCGGAGCTTGTTCAAAACTGAAGGCAGGCCAACTTCGCTGGGAGTGCGCGCCATTCCTCAGGCATCTTTCTAGAGGAGGCGTTGGGTGAGGGGGGAGAGAGTGGACACACGGTGGCATGAGAGCACGTATATCCTGCCGGAGAACATTTTTACGGGTATGGAGTAAATTAAAGGGCTGAGGTGGAAGGGGAATGGCTGGAAGGTCCATGTCTGGAGGGCAGTGCGCCTGCTGGTCAGCAGCAACGACCGATGTTGAATGCGCAATCGTTCACTTCCTTACGGCATGGTTGAGACATGCACCGATAATCGATGCAGTTAAGAAGAGGATGCGCACGTGGCTAGACTACGCCGCGACGACCTCTTGAAGACGATGCTCAAACGTCCTTTATTTTTTAATGGGAACAAAATTAATGAGCTCTTTCTTGACGTCATTATTTCTTTTTTCGTTGCATAGCATTCAGTTAATAATCAACGTACCTCACTGTCACGATATATGCAAGTGCATCGAAATCTATCTGTGAAGGCTCTCTCTATGATGTGACCACATTGCGAGCACTGGATTATGGTCTTCTTGATTATGCTCAGTCTTTACACGCCACATAATCTATATATACAATGTGCTTTTTAAGATTTTTCTAGTTTCTCATTGTTCTATTTCTTGTATTTCTTTTTTCTTTTGTGTTGGTGGGATAGCTGGCTCTAACGTAGGCTATACTACTTCATGCTTTTTTTTTTTTCGCATATAAAGGACAAAGTAATTTTCGCTGCTTGTGTAAACAGTATACGCATACCGAGAACCTAATGTTCGTCGTCTTTACTTAAAACATTACGCTTGATTGAGTGATGTCAGAATATTCGCAGAAATTCGGCAGTGATTTTAAGCTTTTCACTGAAAACGAGCGACACATGTGTCTGTATGGTGAAGTCGGTTACGTGAAATACACCAAACGTGCTTGATCTCACCGAAATGCAGGTTGCGGGATCGAATCCTTGCTGTGGCGGCTGCATTTTCGATGGAGGCGTAAATGCTGTAGGCGTGGGTGCTCAGATTTGGGTGCACGTTAAAGAACCCCAGGTGGTCAAATTTTCCAAAGCCCTCCACTACGGCGTCTTTCATAATAATATGGTGGTCTTGGGACGTTAAACCCCACATATCAATCAACCTCACTGAAATGCGCAAATGTGATTGGATATAGGTATCTATACGAATTCTATCTTAATATGCCAGCAATGCCTGTGGGCGGAGTATAGATTAATTCCAAGCTAGTGATTGATGACACCACAGAAACTTACTTCTTAAAAAAATCATGCGTTGATAACAACCTTGCACCTATAAGGATGGTCTCAGAAGCACGTTGTTAACTAACGCTCTCGGGTCATAACTGACCCCACATTCCACCAGTTTCCAAAACAGCATGACAACTACGCGTGTACCTATATATGGCGAGTATTACTGACGAAGTGGCGTAGCCTCTCAGGGATATGAGTATTTCCTACCGGACGGCCTATACACCACTAAACCGCTAACAAGTGGCACTGCAGTTCTAATCGGTCTCACATATGTAAACAGAAAAATAAACACAAAAAATATGCTCCTTCCGTTTTTCTCACTCACGCAAATCGTGGAAGCGGTTGATCTCGCCTCCGGGCGAACAGATACTCTCGTATAAAACACCAGTAGTCCAAGTACCTCGCTCGCGAAATATATCATGAGGTCCGCGCAAAGCGCCGGGAAACTGGGTGCGTTGTACGTGTGTAGAAGAAGAGCACTGAAGGAACAAGATTACAGAAGGAATAAGTCCATGGAAGGAACAACGGCGCGGAAGCATGGAACAGACCGTGTCACTTATGTGTGTAACGCGCGAAAGCCGGGACAAGAAGACATGACGAAAGCGCTAGAGCTAGTATGCGAGTGGGGAACCGTTCTCTAGCGAACCGGGTGCCTAGAGGCGGGAGTTCGTATCACTTATGTACGAAGCACTGCCGAGGACCTCAGAGGGGTGCATGATGCTGCGTACGCTCTACGCGGATGCAAGGACGCGGGAAGGCCACAGTCGGGCGCTCGCGGTGCCACCTGCCGCCTGGTTTTAGAATGGAGAGGACGGATAATATATGTGGAGGAGGTGACCGGAAGGTACAATGTAAGAGGTTTGCTTTAGAGAACAGAGAGACCAGCACGGCTTGGATATCAAGGCATTCATTATTCCGTTATCTGTTGCTTTATAGCATACCTACGCATACGTTTCACGTGACCTCCCGCGACCATATGCGCTGTAATTAACAGACCTGGAACATGGATGGTTTTTGTTCACCGCTAGCTGAATAGCGCGAGTGAAGTCTTTTTGTTGATGGTATATAGACAGCTTTCTTGCTTTAAATTCATGCGGATTTGTTTAACCGACATCGTTACATTACACCGCTCGCCTCGAGAGCTTTGTCCATCCTTTTGAAATGTTATTCCTCGCTGTTCTTGCGTCTTTTACTTAATTCTGTCCCATCAATGTTCGTACGCAAGAAAAATAATGTAACAGCTCGTCCCTAGGACGGAGCGTCTGATACACTGCATTTGAGTATAGGGTATGCGTCTATTTAGTAAACAATGTGGCCTCCTGGGCATGCGCGGTACACGCGCTGCTGTGCGTGCTATCGTATAACATTGCGTGTCGTTGCTTCTTTGCTTATTTATTCTTTTCTTCACCCTTCTCTCTTCCCCCCTGCAGGGTAGCGAACAGGGTGCAGTCTGGTTAACCTCCCAGGCTTTCCCTTGCTTTTCTCTTTCTCTCTCACCATCTGTTGCAGCACTGACTCCACCAGCAAGTCACCCTTCTAAACTGGCGAACTGAGCCTTCTAAAAAAGGCGAACTTAGCCTGCTCCCCCCTCCCTCCCCTCATCACACACGCATGCACGCATGACGTACACAATGAATAACAATAAGCGCAATTTGTTTCTTTCGTAGGAATTTCCGAAGAAAATACATGCCATCTCTACCCCTTTTTTATTGCACTTCTCCTGTCATCTTCCTTCATCAAGTGCTCCTATGTCATATTCCAACTCCCGGCACACACAAGCGCTTTTCCATCGAACACTTTCGAAGAGAATAATGAACGAGAAAGAACATTTCTCTATTTGATTCTTTTGTCATCTTTTCTTCTCTCATACAAAAAAATGAAGAATTGAAATGTCTTCGTGCTCTCAACTTTTTTTCTTGTCTCTTCCCATAAATTGAGTCCTCAGTGAAATACGCTTTTGTCTTTTTCTCATCCGAAACGTTGTCGCAAGCGTTTGAACGCGTCTTCCAAGGTCTCTCTGCTGCCGATACAGCCTTTCTGCTTATCTTCTTTAGTTTATCGATACTAGCAATACTTTTTCCCACCAGCGTAGATAAGACACGTCGTGAATAAATGTAAAAACAAACATGTCGAAAGACCCAAGCGCCGTATTCACACGCCTAACTATTTATTTAATGGAATCGTCATCAAATATGCACAGGCGCGCAGTATACCAACGCGTGGTTTCATCGGGGACAAATATTGAAAACAGATAACAAATAGGATCACCCTAAAAAGCGGGGTTGCTTCACGTTGACTAGTGTGAAAGCATTTCTCGATGCATTTATTCTTTCACTTCTTTTATTCGAATTTTTCCTTTTCTCTCTCTCGCGTCTCAGCATTTGTGTTCTCTTATCAGTCGCTTCCTTCCTCCATTGATAATAAAGGTTTGAAAGAAGCATGTATGTCTTACACGCCGAAGGAAAACATGATGTTCAAGAACATGTACTTAAAAAAAAACACCGAGCCACTCGGATTGATTCTGCTTCCAACGTCGTCATCGTCTTCGTCGTTGTTTCTACAATGTATGCAAGACTAATATGATCCGCGGCGCGCCGCCCTGATTAAGGCACGGAAGGCTCATCACTGTTTCGCCCCTCGTGCATGCGTGCGACGATCCACCATCCCCCCTCCCGCCCCACTTCCAAGTTCTTCGCCCCCACATCTTTCTTACCCGGCTTTTCCCTCCTAATTTCCTGTTATTGTCGTCGGATGAGCCCTCCCTCCTCCCTTCTTTTTTCCAAATAGTTTTATTTTGCGGCTACGACATCATCGTATAATGCTGCAACCGTGTCTTCTTCCAGATTTTCGTTCTTCTAGTTCCTCTTGTTCGTCTTGTTCTCGCTATTCTAGTTCATTCTGTCTCAATGACGTGCGTGCCATCTCTGCGTATAAAGACCTTTGCCTGGGTTACGGAATGAAAAGAAAAGGTAGGAGCCAAGAGACGCCCCTTTCCCTACATGCCCATCCCTACGCCCTTCTGTATTGGGTTTTCTTTGTTTTTTACGTCATCGCTGACGAGGCGTGATGGGTGACATTGCCGTGCAAGGCTCGTTCCGTGGGTGCCCGACATTAGCGTGAGGCCGCAGGCGCGCATGACGCGCCAGAAGTTGTGCACGCCGACGCCCTGACAAGCAACATCTTTCCGTACGTATAGCCATTATTAAAGACGATAGTCATTCTTGGGGACCTTCGACGCAAAACTGTTGGCCTGTCTGTCTGTCCGCCTTGTCTGTCTTGTCTGTATTGTCTGTCTGTCTGTCTGTCTGTCTGTCTGTCTGTCTGTCTGTCTGTCTGTCTGTCTGTCTGTCTCATCTGTCTGCATGCCTGTCTGTCTGTCTGTCTGTCTGTCTGTCTGTCTGTCTGTCTGTCTGTCTGTCTGTCTGTCTGTCTGTCTGTCTGTCTGTCCGCCCTCAACGGTACCCTAAACGGCATCAAAGTGGCCAAACGATACTCCAAACGGCCGACCCCATCCGCAGTGCCCACCAATGTTGCTCAAGATTCAGCGTTCGTACTTGTGCGTTTGTCAATTAAAAAGCAATTATTGCGCATATCTGAGGCACCATAACAACACGTCATTATTCTGTATGTGTGCATTTATACTAGAAAAGGCATGCATAGGTACTTCAAAGGACCATAGCGTTTATCACGTTGCGCTGACCATGCAACGATTGCACGAAAAGGCAAGTGTTTCCAACGCTTTTCCAAGACAACATGGTGGCGGCACCTACCCGTCACCTTGCGTTCTACATCTTATCACCTCCGAGACGGGCGCGCTGGGCACGCGCGCTTCGTTTTCCAAGACAACTGCCAGATGGCGCTCATGTCTCACGTGTGACATGACTTGATGCGCTCGTTCGCATCCGCTGCACGCTCGAGGCACTCTACGCCTCCAGAATACGATTCACCGATTTTCTTGCGCAGAACATCAAGTCAACTTTTTAGGGGCGAAGCTCCTTAGGGCGTGGGCTGTGGCGTCCCCTGTATGTAGCCACCTCTAGTTTAGTTCTTGCAGTGTTCACTAGATGGCGGTACCGTCCCCTGTATGTAGCCACCTCTAGTTTAGTTCTTGCAGTGTTCACTAGATGGCGGTACCGTCTCCTGTATGTAGCCACCTCTCATTTAGTTCTTGTAGTGTTTACTAGTTGGTGGTACTTGTAGCTGATGATGAAAAGATGCAAGATGTTATAAACTAGAAAGCGGTACTTGTAGTTGATGAAAGACGCGAGATCTTATAAAATAGGAATGATGTCACATATGGCGCGTGTCATTGGTTGAAGGCAATCGTTCGATTTAGTGCGGCGACGTACGCTAGGGGGAGCGATGTAATAAAATCGAGTGGGCAAAATGTACAGAGGATTCATGGTTTACCAGGTTTACCTCCGGAGCTTCGCCCACTCATCATCATTCACTTCGTGGATATGGCGGAATTTTTTTTCACTCTCTCTAGACGCAAGACTATCGTCTTTCGACGACATTTGCAGTGTAAGGGCCAAACCACATAAGCGCAAAATCTTTTTCATGGGTGGGCGCTACGTGCTACACATGTTGCTGTTGTTGTTCTTGATTATTATTATTATTATTATTATTATTATTATTATTATTATTATTATTATTATTATTATTATTATTATTATTATTATTATCTTGTTCTTGTTGTCGGTGATGGTTGCCTTGCAGCTGTTTTTGAGGCCGTGAATTCGTCGCGTGACTTTACAAGAAGCTGAGCCACGCTACGATGCCGTGAGAAGTTTAATACGCTTTTAAGTCGTTGCGCGTGACTGCACAAGGCAAAGGCGACGTAGAACACGTCGTGCCGAGTTTAGCGCGAACTATCCAAGGAATGAGTGCAGAAAAGTGTCGAAAAAAAATTTACTCCTGCTGTCTTGATGTATCCACCATTTTTTTCGGGGGGGGGGGGGGGGACTTTATTTTCTTTCCAAAGACCGAAAACAAGGAGACCATCACCTTCAACTGTATCATATTTGCTCTGTTAGTTAGCTGTTTTTCATTTATTCTTTGTAATAGTGACCGGTACGTTGTTCTCGGATAAGAATAATAGTGGTAGCGAGGGAGTAACAAAAATCCTTCACATCGGTACTACGCTGCAACACTTAAACGGAAATGACTTCAGCTTCGACAGGACATCACGTCCGAGTTCCGAGAAACAACGAAAGTGCTCTTTTTTTACGCCCGCGACAGCGACAGTAATCTCACTCTCGTTCTCTCTAACTTTTATTTCATTTTTTCCAGAGCAGGGCAGCTAATTAGGCTTCCTTGCTTTTCATTTATCTCTCGTTTCCTCCTCTCCTTCTCGTGAGCTCGAGACCAAGCTAGGCTGGTACTTTCAAGCTTTAAAGATCTATGAAAGCCCAAGTGCGGGCAGTGACCTCTCGCAGCTTGCATATTCAATCATTCAATTTATTATTCATAACAAAACAGGATACTGTGCAGATGACTCGCCCACAAAGAAGTCCTTTTAGGATGTCGTGCATCCCATTTGTACAGTAGGGAACACCGGAGGTTAAGGCGACTTGAAAGATAGTGTTGCACGCAGACACTTCAGCAGACCACCGCACTAAGGCCACTACTAATAATATCTGGGGTTCATCATCAAATCACGATGATCATGATTATGAGTGACGCCATGGTAATGGGCTCCGCAAGTATCGACTATCTAATGTCCTTCGGCATGCATTAACATCACTCAGTGGACGGGCCTGAAGCGTTTCTTCTCTATCGAATTGCAGCCGGGATCCAATCCACGACCTCTGCGAGTCAGCGGGCGAGCGCACGTGGCGGCTACGCCGCCTATTTGTACTAATTCTAACATAATACGCGCCCTCAATCTACACGAACGTAGCAAATACAACGTAAACAACGTAATACGATTAACACTATATGCCCGTCCTGGCCACATGTTTTCTTTTTGTTCCTGCACGTTTCTTCGCGCTGTTATGTTCAACATAACAAGTAAGGATGGTCATTAAGTTTCGAAACATTCTTTGCCACTTGTTTGACGCACACACACGCACACACGCACACATACATACATACATACATACATACATACATACATACATACACACATACATACATACATACATACATACATACATACATACATACATACATACATACATACATACATACATACATACATACATACATACATACATACATACATACATACATACATACATACATACATACATACATACATACATACATACATACATACATACATACATACATACATACATACATACATACATACATACATACATACATACATACATACATACATACATATTCGTTCATTCAACTGATGACTTCTAAAACCTTATATATGGTTTTTCTTCATGACACGGAATCACGACACTTGCATCTAAAGTCAGGCGCCATTATGCTTTCGAACTAGATGAAGGAGTGAGAGAAAGAGACAGAGAGAGAGAGAGGTGAAGACGTCAGCTGGTTTACCTCCCTAAACATTTTTTTTTGTGATCACTGCTTTCAGCAAGTCATTGACGTAAACGACGGATACCGAAGATTACTCGCATAATGAATTGCGACGAGAGCTGCCTTTAATCCCCTCCCCCCCCCCCCGTCTTCAACCTGACTGGCCAAAAGAGGGCCCTAGCTACAGCGACAGCTTTGGCTATTCTAGAAAAGAAAAACAAAACCATCCATACCCTTTCACGCCCTCTAAACTTAAGCTGCGGCAGTTGCCGGGTATTCTCGCTTACGCGGCGAAGGACCTCAGCATCGCTTATGAATAATAGAACGTGCAGGAGCTGGACCGCGTACGGTCGCATGAGATCCCGTCGCCACCACGGGGTCAGCCTAAACGCTTCTTTCTTTATTTTTATTTTTGATCCTCTCAATCGCGCATAAAAAGCGGCGGCACGCATTTATCGCGCCACTTTGGCCGTCCACGCTTATGCCGATGCATCGCTCTCCCGTCCCCGGCACCGCATCCGAAATCACTCTTTTTCACGGCCCACTGAGCAAACAACTTGCATTCCTCTCCCAACTTCCCCGCCTCATCCTTGACCCGGGCCTTTTGAGCCTCGTGGAACAACAACAAAAACAAACTGCGCGCGGTCTTCCAAAATACGTGCAGTGCGGACGAAACTAGCAATATACGTGTTTTCAAACAGCCGCACCGAGATGGGACACAGCAAGTACGGCAGAAAAAAGCGTTGTCTAGAAAAAAAAAGTGCTTGATTGTATTCGCATGAACATTATATCTTGAATATGTGGCATGTATATCTCTCACATAAGGAGAAAAGAGAGCGCATAGTGTAAAAGAAATTTGACCAGTTCTAACCTGAATTTGACCGGGCGGGGTTTGACACGAATGAGACACAGGAGAAAGTGATGTTGCGCCGCGAATATTGTTCGACAATGAAGTTGCAAGAGCGTGAGTGTTTGTGGTGGTACACAAAATGCTTCGCTCACAAACCAAACCGTGAGCCTTATCTCAAGTTTACCTTAAGTGCGTGTGCACTCTACATTAATGAAAACCAGAGCACGGAGCAAAGGTTATGTCGAAGAAACGAGCTTCTGAGAATTTCGTGCCTTCATTGAACCCTCTACACGCGTTATAAAGAAACAAAAGCGGCAATAGTGTAAAAGACAACTATAGGTTGGTTTGTTAATACCAGCCTACTTTGTTTATCAAACACACCAAAAGAACAAAACCGATAAGAGAAACGCGACATAAGGGTAAAGTTGGTTTGTGAATGCGGATCTAAGATATCTTATTCTTATTTCGAGAATCCTCATCATTTAGCAAGATTTGGGTGCACGTTAAAGAACCCCAGGTGGTCGAAATTTCCGGAGCCCTCCACTACGGTGTCTCTCATAATCATATGGTGGTTTTGGGACGTTAAACCCCACAAATCAATCAATCAATCATCATTTAGCCTTGTTATGACGTCACCGCTTAGCATCATCACCACTTCAAGAATAAAATTCATTATTTCGTTTTATTTATTCCTTTGTTCCCTCTCCCTTCGGTCACGTGTAGCTTACACGTGACGCTTGCACTGCGATTGCTATACTACGGCAACGATGACAAAGGCAGTGTGTAGATTGACGTAGTTTCACTGTAAAAACCAAGAAAGCGCGCACCAGCTTGCAACGAGAATGATTCGCGTTTCATTGGCAGATGACGCTATTTGCGACAACAATAACGACGTGACTGGCTCATTCATTCGTCGGCTCGTAAGGAAATAACACAGGACTAAATAATAGAGCTTAGTCTTGCGTCCCTCAGTTTTTTTTTAGTTCACCGCAAAGATATAAAAAAATCAGAGCACCTACATATTGGGAAATGGGCGGCTGAAAGGTATACCCCTTCCCCCCCCCCCCCCCAAGGCGTCTTCTAGCACACAAGGTACAGTTTAATTATAGATCATCTGGCAGCCAATGAGTAGCTGGACTCAAGAAAACGAATTGAGGAACTGTCTCACTGCTTCAACATTGTAGCCAGGTAATAATCCCGTCAATAAGCAGCTTCGGAATGTGACGCGCAAAGAATTGCACTAGCGTTAGTTGCCACTGCACATACGTCTTACGTTAACCTCTTGGCTACGCTACCTTACGGTTTGTTTTATGCTAGCCTATTGGTGCCCGTTATATTTGGCTAATAGCGTACCTACCCAAACAAGGCTTACGCACCCAATGTAAGTGTTTGTAATTGATGGTGCAAACGGGCAAATTCGTGAAAATATATCAATGTACCTCTCCCCATACCCACCTTCCCGCTCAACTTCTGATTTTTTTTTTCGCCGACTCGTCATTCTGTTATAGTCTACGCGTTGTGCATAACTTCCGCTGCACGTTATTAGAGACACGGCAGACGTATCCAGAGGGGCACCGCTTCCCACCGCACATTAGAAAAGCCAAGCGTCGTCCTTTCGCAACTACGTGACTTGACAACCACTGCACAGGATAATGCAGATAGTTCGATGCATTCGTTATTTTTTTTTCTCTCTCTTCTTTCTTCGCCCGTCGACGAAAGACCAAACTGCAGGAAGACGAAAATATCCAACAGTCATCGTCATTTATGTGTCGCTTATCTTGTTTTTATATGTTTTATTGCGTTATTTTTTTTAGTCTGTTATAGATCGTGCTTCCAGGCTAAGGGCTATGCATTACCGCTGGCCGTGTAGGAAGGAACGGAAGCGCATGGCCTGCACAGCCGCTGACGACCGTTCCTCAATGGCGGCACCATGAGTCGCTGTCACGCGCGCCGGCCAATCTTTGCAACGTTGATCGGAGAACCTGTGCATTACGATGCGTGCCGAAAGAAGTTGGCAAAAAGAATTAGGCATGCTGCAGCTGCGCAGGACTCCAACCATTTTTCGAATACTGCGCAGTGTGCTGCTCAGTGGAAATAGATAAGCTTACGGAGATGTCAGAGCCCCATGCGTGGGTAGTGTCATTTATGCGTTGCAGTCAACTACGAATGTGCGGGAGACTGACGACACAGGTGAAACTATAAACAATACTTTTTTTGCATAATGCAGGCGCTGAAGATCTGTCAGTTCTAAACATCACTAATACAGAAAATACTACGGAAAGAGCACACATTGATTAATTGATTGGTTGGTCAGTCGGTCGGTCGGTCGATCGGTCATTGAAAGCAATGACGCCGGTGTCAGTGGTGTGATTTGGCTGGAACTATGATAATAATAGCGATAATAGTGAAAGTTTAGCTAGTTGGTGGTCCATGCTTGGGATGTAAAAAGAGCTCAAAAAATATTGACAAGGACAGATAATATGATAACCTTAATCGCGTTAGTTATCTAAAGTGCCCTATAAAACAAACGCATGCGAAACCACGCTGTGAACATCAACAATGAAAGTATGTGTCATGACAGGCATGCAATACGCCATCGGCATCATGGTAACGCTGATAATTACATCACGATGAAGATAGAGATGCAATAACTTTTTTAACATCTTTGTAACTTTAATAATTTCAATATTTTAGGTTTTATGCGCGAAAAATTACGATGTGGTCATGAGGCTCGCGTAGTGAAGGCCTCTAGAAATATCGGCCATATGGTGCTCTCTTAACATTCGCCGACTTTTCTTTGCACACGGACCTTTTTCGTTGCGCCCCCATCAAAACATGACCGCTGCAACTGGGGTCGAACCCGTGACTTCTGTGTCAGCAGGCAAGCACCATAGCCACTATACGGCAATGGGGAATAAATGTTAACAATGTTGTCCGCTGTGTAATCGTACAACCTCTGCACTGTCATCCTTTCGTATCCTTCCGAATGAAAAAGAAATTGCTCTGCTGAATAGCATGTGTAATTAAACTGCATCTGTTTTAAGATTGTATTGGTCTTATATATTATTTGTTTGTACAATGCCATCTTTCCTCATGCGCAGTGATCATGAGGTGCTGGAAAAACTATATGTTATGTTTGCTTATTAAATAAAAATCAGTTGTTAGTCTGCGCTGGTTCCTCTGTCTCTATCGTACTTGTCTTCATTTGTTAGCGCTAAAGTCTCAGTAGGCAACAGAATCCACTAGCCCATCTTTCCGTATTACTGTTCTTGAAGGCCCCAATTATTTGTGTCGCATTGGTTTCGTCTGCATGCATCGTACCTGAAGCCATGCAAGCATGCGAACTTTCTTGATTTAAAAAACAATAAAGATGCGGCAGGCGTAGCTGGAAACGAACTCATGACATCGTTATCACAGGAGCGAAGGTGTTACCACGGAACTACAGCGACGAATCTTTGTTATGTAAAACAACATGAGAAAGATATTTGCTCAAGCCCGAGTAATGTAGGCACGGTGTCTGTAAGGATCCACAGTGATCAAATATTTGCACGGCGTCACTGTTTGCTTTCACAACGAGACATTACAGTATTCATCCACTCCTTTTCTTTTTTTCTGTATTATCATGCACTACGCGGGAACAGTGACGTAGACTTGAACATCATTCTTTCGGGGAAAGCACACAATTGCTCACAACTTACGAAGCTCATTGCGAAATCTACTCATTAGCTATTCATGAGTCGGCTTTTTCTCTCTCCACAAATGGTCTCAAAAGCTCATGTTCACTACCTTCACATGAAACTCGGGGGATATGTGCTCAGCTTTGTTTACTTGAAGAGCAAGCTTAGAGCGAAATCGCCCCGTACATAGAACAGGCTTATTAACCAGTCTATATGACTGAGGACAGAACCTTTAATGTATTCCATTTGTGTTTATTAACAATTTTACTTATTTTTATTTCTTTTTTCATTTTTATTGCACGGTTCCAGAGCCTATTCTGCCGTTTGTGCAGCTGCCTTTACGACTATGTCCCAACGTTGTCAAATTAAACGTATAAACAAATCGCGGATAACTAGAAACGCGTTCTTTTCACTCTCAATCTCCCAAAGGCTTTGACGACCGGAGATCGAAAAAGAGGTGTTTCTAGGACATTCATATTTGTCCAACCTGCCCACACTCTGTACCTATAGACGCAGTAGTAAAATTGTGCTTACTTTATTAGATATTCGTAATAAATGGTTTTATAACGTTTACCTTTGCCTACGTTTTTTTAATACTTAATCCGGGATTCACTTCATCTTCGTGGGTATGGTTTGTTGTCTCCGGCTCTCAAACAGTAGTAATATACAACGCAGTGCTCTTTGGCGTGCTCACAAATCACAAAACAGCATTTGGATGAAATAAAGAAAGCGTCAACGTTTCGTTCCGAGTGAAAAGCCATATCAGTGTAATCGCTACACCGAAGCCTGCAAGACCCCGCTGCGGTGGTCTAGTGGCTAAGGTACTCGGCTGCTGACCCGCAGGTCGCGGGTTCGAATCCCGGATGCGGCGGCTCCATTTCCGATGGAGGCGGAAGTGTTGTGGGCCCGTGTGCTCAAATTTGGGTGCACGTTAAAGAACCCCAGGTGGTCGAAATTTCTGGAGCCCTCCACTACGGCGTCTCTCATAATCATATGGTTGTTTTGGGACGTTAAACCCAACAAATCAATCAAATCAATCAGCGAAGCCTGCAAGATATCCAATTTTCGTGTTCAATTCAGTCCACGGCTCTCAAACTCATGTTAGCTACCGGGCCGCAATGACGAAATTCAGTCCCTTACTAGGCAGTGAAGAAGTCGAAATTGGGTGGGGACATGGGGGGAGTGGGTCGGAACAAAATGTCAGCTGATGGTGCCATCGAAAAGAAGGACTTTTGTGTATAGCTTATATATGGGTCATTCCTGGAGGGGATGTGGCGCCCAATTTCCAGAAACAAATCGATACCATTCCTCACAATGACCAAACACTACACACTGATCCGGGCGTCTACAGGCTGCTTTTGTTCGGTGGTTATGCTTTAACGTAACGTGACCGCATTGCACGCTTTAGGTGTGGGAAAATGCCGTACAGCAGTCACGTCTGGGTAGCTTGCTCGACGAAAGCGTTATTGATCAAAATAAACGAAAAATAATAATGCGAGCGCCCTCTAGCAATGCGAAAATCAGTCGCAATGTCAGTCGGTCAGTCGGTCAAGAACTCTATGGAGAAGTCCTGAAGACTGAAATGCAGAAAGACGCGCACCATCAAGGAAGAAAAACTAAGGACAGAACCAAGCTATTTTTCTTTAATCCTCCTTGGACAGAACAGAAAGGGCATCTCTGTTCTTGAAGCCCTTTCTGTTCTATTATTAATTTTTCTCCTTTGACGGTACGCGTCTTTTTTTTTTCAATAAGCCTGTACGACATGGCCGAACAAAACAAATTTTTACGTCCCGAGGAGTTTAAGACAACAGGGGTTCACGAGAGACACCGTAACAACCACTACTGTATGCGACGCCTGAGTCGTGGTGGGAACGTGGTGGTGTTCAACCAGTTATTCGCCTCTCTGGACGGCCTTTAGTTGGTGTTAGAGCTCTGAGCTCCTGAGTGCCTCTCATTTAAAAGAAAAAAAAAATGTATGGGATAATCAGTGTGATTTGTGGATCACGGGCCACAGAATTTAGATCTGAGGCTTGTACCCAAATAATCAGAGATTATTTAAATTCTGAAATGCTACATGTTCGGGGTTCCACTAAAGTGAATACACGCCTTTGTGGCGATGCAGTCATGAGCGAATTATTCATTTGGATCAACGCGTTTGTCGAGCCTTCTGTAGCATCGGGTATACCTTTTCGGCTCAACATAAATAAGGCGTCTTCCATCGCCTGTTCTTATCTAGGCCGGCTCATGCGAACGCTAAGTAGAGAAATATTGTTTTCGCTAACCGATTAAAGTGACTGATCTAATCCAGTACGTTTGTGGCGAAAGAAAATGGCCGAGAGCGCATCATGAGCGTAGCATGTACTCATGTTGTTACATGACACACATTTCATGATTATCATATTTGCACCGATCAAATACCTTCGTCATCCATTCACGTACCGTAATACCGAATTTGGGTATATGTGACGCTAGCGAAATGGCCGAGAGCGCATCATGAGCGTAGCATGTAGTCATGTTGCTACATGACACACATTTCATGATTATCATATTTGCACCGATCAGATACCGCCGTCATCCATTCACGTACCGTAATACCGAATTTGGGTATATGTGACACTAGCGAAATGGCCGAGAGCGCATCATGAGCGTAGCATGTACTCATGTTGTTACATGACACGCATCTCATTATTATCATGTTTGCACCAGTGACATACCTTCGTCATGCATTCACGTACCGTAATACCAAATTGGGTGTATGTGACGCTAGCGAAACAGCCGCGAGCACATCATGAGCGTGGCATGTAGTCATGTTGTTACATGACACGCATGTCACAATTTTCATGTTAGGGTCTGTCGCTCGTGTTCGCCATGCAATCATGTCATATCATACCAGTTTTGCAAGATGTCATGTGAACGAAACCACCGCAAGAGCAGCCAGACCATGAAATGTATATCATGACATTCATGACATACATGTCATGATTTTATGTTATGACTAGTCGAATATGCTCGCCATGTAGTCATGTTATGCCATGCCAAGTTTGGTATCGATGCCATTATCCAAACGGCCAGGAGAGCTAAATGTCGTGATTGATTGATATGTGGGGTTTAACGTCCCAAAACCACTATTTGATTATGAGAGACGCCGTAGTGGAGGGCTCCGGAAATTTCGACCACCTGGAGTTCTTTAACGCGCACCCAAATCTGAGTACACGGGCCTACAACATTTCCGCCTCCATCGGAAATGCAGCCGCCACAGCCGGGATTTGATCCCGCGACCTGCGGGTAGATAGATAGATAGATAGATAGATAGATAGATAGATAGATAGATAGATAGATAGATAGATAGATAGATAGATAGATAGATAGATAGATAGATAGATAGATAGATAGATAGATAGATAGATAGATAGATAGATAGATAGATAGATAGATAGATAGATAGATAGATAGATAGATAGATAGATAGATAGATAGATAGATAGATAGATAGATAGATAGATAGATAGATAGATAGATAGATAGATAGATAGATAGATAGATAGATAGATAGATAGATAGATAGATAGATAGATAGATAGATAGATAGATAGATAGATAGATAGATAGATAGATAGATAGATAGATAGATAGATAGATAGATAGATAGATAGATAGATAGATAGATAGATAGATAGATAGATAGATAGATAGATAGATAGATAGATAGATAGATAGATAGATAGACATGCTCAAAGTAGCCGAAGTTCGCTAAGAAATGCTTGGCATTTAAAAAATTTGTCCTCGTTTACGATGCTCCCTAATGCCATATTCTGAGCGCAGTTTCGTGTTGAGGCAACGCCAACTCTTTTCGGCGTTTTCGCTAACCGCAGTTGTAGCGATGTAACAATAGTTACATGTTGCCGCATGAATTGCCAGCGCTCGAGTGCTACGTACGCACTCCTCTTTGTGCATTGCAGGCGTCGCGAACGAAGCGAAACGCCAGCAGCCCCGTTACGACAGGCGAAGCCGGCCACGGTGCACGTGCCAGCCCTGCACGCGCACGGAATCCGACAAGGGGTCAGTTTGCGTGAGGAGAGACCGCGCATACACACTATCTCTCTCTCTCGTCCTCGTTCGCCCTATCGTTTACGCCGATGAAAACGGTGACGCCGCTCAACGCAAGAATCGACGCATACGTGAGATGCGTTCCGAAAATTGACATCGCTTAACAGTAAATATAAAGGTCTAACGTTTCGTCCATATAACGGAACGATGCGCGCACTCTCGCCTTATACAAGTGACAAGGTCACTTATATAAGAAACGAACATGATGTCATTTTTGTACTCTTGAAATGACGGGGTTCCTTGGGTGCGACAGGATTTCATACTATGACCACCGTTATTGAGGTAACATGCGTCGTGCGTGAGGAACACCGACATCTCTGATTCTATGTCTATTCGTTCAATATAATTAATAATGATAATATATAAAACACTAACTAAATATTCAGCCCTGCCATAGTCACAGGGTCACTGGCTTCCATTTTAACAGTAGTGAAATGGCTTTGAATGTTTCCTCGAGTTGCAAAACGAAAGTTTTTTACGTTGAGGTACACCATGGCTCCACTGACATATTTTCGGACACGTATTTTGCGCTGTAAAAGACTTACTAGCAGTGTGCAAAGAAAAAAAAATGGACCCGTATCTGCATGTTTCACTGCAAATGTCGTCAAAAGACGATAGCCTTGCGTGTGAAGAGGGTGAAGAAAACGTTTATTTGATGTTCTGCGCGAGAAAATCGGCGAACTGTATTGTGGTAGCGCTGCCTTAGAGACTCTCTATTCGTGCAGCGAAGGCGAACGAGCCCATTGAGGCACGTTGGACACGAGCGCCATCTGGCAGTTATCTTCGAAAACGAAGGAAGGCGTGCGCACCCACGGAGAAAGATGCGTGCCTGTCTCGGAGGCGATAAGGTGTAGAACGCAAAGCGACGGGCAGGTGCCATCCCCGTGTCGTCTTAGCAAAGCGTTGGAATCACTTGCATTCTTGAGCATCGCGTTGCACTGTCAGCGCAGTGTTATAAACGCTACAGACAGACACCGAACTTTATTGAGGTCCTGAGGAACACTACCCCAAGGAGGTAGAGCAGCGGGCCGTTTCCACATCGGAACAGGTAGGCCGAGCCTCACCGCCGCGTCGTGGGCCCTCTGGACAGCCCAGAGTTGATGTGCAAGTTCTGAGCTCCTGAGCGCAGAGCTCCATTCCTCTTCGGTCATGTGTCGAGGATTGCGTGATGAGGGGCACTGCCAGAGCATGTGTTCTAACGTGGATATGTCGCCCCAATCTGGGCATGTTGAATTAATGCTTTCAATAAACTGGCTGTGGGAACGAAGACTGGAGTACGACCTGGTTTGAAGCATGCGGAGGGTATATGCCTGGGCCCTACAAAGTTGCATATGAGAAAGAGGGAAAATCCTTCTGTCCAGCTGATAAAGTTTTGTCACCTCATTGAAAGTGAGGAGAACATCCCTAAAGACCATTAGGTTGCAGTCAGAAGGTTCCGCAGGCTGGGTAAGTTTGCGTGCTCGGGCATGGGCGATCTCGTTTAGGTTTGCCATGGAGGCCAGATGTGATCCGAGGTGAGCCGGAAACGAAATTACGGCGTGTTCTGAAATATCCCAATTACCCAAGATGCGCTACGGTCCTTAGAATTATTTATGTGTGCCTTCTCTAGTATAACGACACATGCAAAATATCGATGTGTTATTATGTTGCCTCAGATATGCGCAATAACTGCTTTTTAATTGACAATCGCACAAGTATGAGCGTTGACACTTGAGCAATATTGGTGGGTGCTGCGGATGGGGGTGGCTGATTGAAGTATCGCTTGGTGCCGTTTGGGGTATCGTTAGCGCGGACAGGCAAATGTACAGAGAGACGGAAAGACAGACAGACCAAAATTTTGGCGTTGAAGGTCGCCAAGAAAGACTATTGCCTTTAAAAAACGAGGAAGAAATCTGTCGCGGCACGTCGAACCAGTGACCTCGCCATCTACAGTGCGCGGCGGTAACCACTACGCCACAAACCCTACGTTGCCAAGTCTGCTAAGGGCAAGTCGTTCATATACACCATACACCGTTTAGCAGTCGCCAGAGCTCCGCAACTTCAGCGCGTTTTCATCAGCATAGCAAAATGGCCCGCAAGGCTCACGTTTGGCGCGGTCGTCACCACTCGCGTGTCTATGAGCTACGCCTCCGCGGAGCGGGGGCCTCTTCTGCGCATGCACTTATCGTGCTCTTGATTCGAGAGAGCACCAAGTTCACTTCGCTTGCTGCCGCGTTTACGAGAGGAGCACACTGCTCACACACCAACAAATCTCGCTCGTCATGTGTATACTTGTTCGCTCGTTTCGTGCGTCTTTCTTTTTGATCAGCGCCCTTTGTGTGTCGGGCTGCGATATTTGTTAGTCCATGTTCGCGCTGTGTATTCTCATTTCGTGCATGCTTTCTGCCTCAGGTGCGTGCTGCAAGTTTCGAGCTGCTTACCGTTCTTCGCGTGACTTCCCAATTTGTTGCTGTAGCACTTTCTTTCTTTTTTTTTATTCAAGTACCCTAAAGGCTCGAAGGCATTACGTAGGGACATAACTATGAATAATACAGCGTAACAGTTTCAGAACAAACAGAACTCGACAAAGAAATACCTGAGATGGTACAGCAATATTTACGTGGCAGCAATGTTAATTTCCTACGAAAGTAAATAATGTGAAAATATCAAATACAGCTGTATCTTAAGCACCTCAGACATTTGAAACTTCTCGAAGAATGCATGTGGCACTGCGACCAAAGTAAGACTTGACACAGTTTTCTTAACAAACAGAACTAACAAAAACAGTATTACTTGTGTTGCAGCGATAACAATATGTGTTATGAAAATCGATAAATCAGCAAATTTTTCACAGTAATCCAACTCCTCAGACATATACAAATGTTTGAGCGATAAATACTCACATGACACCAAAATGCACCCTTGTGTTCGACACAATGCACAATAAACGCTCAACTACGTCTGTGAGGACACGTTTACACTTTAGTGTCATACCGATTCCTAGAAAAAGGGATGAGCCACGTTTTTGGTATAGCTCTTTAACAGGAGAAGCTTTGCTGGTGAAGGCTGGCAGCTCTATCCACATTCAGAACTTCGTCCAGGGAGCCCTCTAGCGCCAGTTTCACTTGTAGTGTTTGCGTGCGTATATTCTCCATTGACAGGAAGTGTTCCCTCGCAAAGCGTGCCATTGAAAGCGGTCGTACAATAGGAGAGGGCTGCAGAGTAGGAAAGCTGAGACGCGCCTGACGTTTGGTGATACGGGCCCCTACCGAGCACTGCATGCGCATTCGCGTGAAGTCTACAACACCTTCACATTGCAGCCCCCGTGTACGCCCAGGAGCTGTGTTGAAAAAAAGAAAAATATTACACATTGTTGCCGCTGGCCTTTGTTGTTCGTAATGCGCGTGCGCGTAAGTTTTCTTGTGTGCGAAACAGATGGGCTAATTTTGGAATGTTTATTTGAACAAACTTTGCTTTGTGTTGTAGTTATCAATACGCTTATGACTAAAGCATGCACATGACCAGGGAGAGGCTGGACCCACGAGGTTTTATCTTTTTTTTTCTTTTGCGAACTCTGCGCCACTGGTTCACCATTTTCATCAATAATATCCCAAGAATTCGTAGTGGCTGAGAATGTCCACTCCAAGTTTTTTTTATATACGAAAAAGTTTCTCTATTGCGAACAAGTTTAGCCCAATCGGTATCCATGCATTTAAGCCCCCTGAATTTTTACAGAATCCAACAGAAAGACCAAATTAAACAGGCCTAGCAATACATATGGAGACGTAATCGTCTGTTTGTTTGATTGCGGTGTAGTAATTATGATGAAGGTTGAAATAAATAAATGTTGACAAAAATTCAGTCTTACGCCATCACTCAGATCCAAATACCCATTACTCGAATTACGTGTATGCTACTCTACGAAACGAGCTACGATAGGCTACGCTTCGCCGTGCAATTTGTTAACTATTTTAATGTGTGCAATTCCTGGGAGTGCTAGCCAGTGCATTTTTTAGCCAAGGCAGTGAGTGTTTCACTCCCAGCGAAAGTATATTTTCTGAAATAACCCCATCCTCCAACACTACAAAATATCCTCTGCGAGTCCAACTCGCGCCTCTGAGATGATAGGACGCCAACAATCGAAGAGACATCTTATAGGAGGTTACTAAAAGCGCATACGTGAGGCGCGAAATGCCTTTGTGCGATTAGTGAAAAGATTGTGTCATGAAGCTTAACGTACCAAAACTAGACAGTTGGTTACGAGGGACAGGCTATTTCAGTGTACCGGTTAAATTTTCACCTACATCGATTTCATAAACTCCGCATGATATATTGTGAGATATTCTTTCTACAACGTGTCTTTGTCGAGATGTCTGGAATAAACCCGGGAACTCCGGCTTTCTAAACCACGCAGTATACATCGATCTGGAATCACCAAATGGCCCAATCGTTCACTTGGATTACGACCGCAACGCCACTTAATCATTGCAGCGGCTTCTCTTCCGGATCGCAAGTAGTTCGGGAACTGCACGAAAATCTAAGTAAAGTTTAGCCGTTCCAAAAAGCAGACTCCGCAGCACACGCTGTGGAATCTGCCAACATTTGATAACTCTTGCTACCAGAAGTACGCGCCACAATGGGTATCTCGTACTCAAGAAATGGTGGTTCCTACCGTAGCCCCGTGGTGCTTAACATCGATACACTCTGACACGAAGAGACGTGGGACAAAGCCAGCCGAGAGTCAGAGTCAGAAATTGTTTTATTTAGTCATCAGATCACTTGCAAAATATTTGTTTGCAGAAGGAGGTCCCATAGTCGGAGAATGACTTGCAGGGATTGACTGGAGACATCCCGTTGGAACTATACAAACCCTATCGACGCATTCACAGTGGCAAAAAGGGGAAGTCATGCGTATAATCGTGTATAGTGATTCACAAGCAACGTTAACATTGACTTTGCATCTCCACCAGCTGAAATCCACGTGATTGATGCTGACGATAGCCTCACAAAACAAGCAGGCGTCATTTTCCTGTGTGATTGATTGATATGGTGATTGATATGGTTGGTGTGAACGGTGGCAAATGGAACTTAATTCTAACGAATGTAAACTTGTGTCGTTTCAGCATCGCCATAACCCGCTCACCACTTCTTACGTAATCTCTAACACTCCTGTTCAACTTGTGCAATCCTACAAATACCTTGGCCTAACTTTGTGCAGTGACCTAACTTGGGCTGAGCACATCCGGACTATCATCGCAGCTGCTAATCGTACTCTCGGCTTCCTAAAACGTCATTTGCGCAACGCACCCCACCATGTAAAATTATTAGCATATCAGTCCCTCGTAAGAAGCAAGCTTGAATATGCATCGTCAATTTGGAGCCCACAACACGCGTATCTCATTACTGCACTCGAATCACTTCAAAACCGTGCTACTAGATTCGTTCATTCCTCATATGCCTATCACATTAGCGTGTCATCTTTAAAAGAAGAAATTGGCATGTCCCCTCTATCTTCCCGCCGCCGCATTGCCACCCTGTGCTTGTTTCATAAACTTTTTTACAGTCCACTTGCAATCGAACCTTAATATTCCCCCCCCCCCAATTCGCAGGTCATATCGCATTGGCCATGTCTTTCAAGTTGCCCGTCAACGTTCCTGCACCGTTACTTTTGCTGCCTCATTTTTTCTTCGTGGAGCAAAAGACTGGAATGACCTCCCCCACCATATTGCAGCAATCACCTGTCCATCAACATTTATGCATAGCGTCACAGGCCATTTTTCAAGCTAATCCATGGCTTTTTTGTATGTTTTTTGTAACCCCACCCCTTATGTAGTGTCCCCCTGGGGACCTTTAAGGTAATAAAATGAAATGAAATGAGACGAAATATGTGGGGTTTATCATCCCAAAACCAGCATATGATTATGAGAGACGCCGTAGTGGAGGGCTCCGGAAATTTAGACCACCTGGGGTTCTTTAACGTGCACCCAAATCTGAGCACACGGGCCTACAACATTTCCGCCTCCATCGAAAATGCAGTCGCCGCAGCCGGGATTCGAACCCGTGACCTGCGGATCAGCAGCTGAGTACCTTAGCCACTATATCAACGTGGTGGGGCCATTTTCTATGTGACTTACTTGTCAAGCCATTCGAGAGAATAATAATGGTTGAGGTTTTACGTCCCAAAACTCGGATATAATTTTGAGGAGTGCCGTATTTGCGTGGCTCCAGAAGTTTCAACCACCTGCAGTTCTTTCACATGCAAAACATGTGAAATAAGGGCCCCTAACATTTCGCCTGCATCTAAATGCCATTGACGAGGCCGGTATTCAATCCCACAAACCTCGAGTCAGCAGTCGAGCATTGCAACCGCTCGACAAGCGGGTAGCTTTATAAGTGCAGTCAATTGATTGAAAATACTTGAGAGCTAGTGACTGGCGCAAAGCAGTCAGTTTACGTCGAGTGACCATTCCGCGACTATACTGGTGGCCGGTCGCTTTATCCCTGCGTCAGCACTGCGAACAGCCGATGTGTGCCAGCCTTGCATCTCTGCGAATGTGACATCTTCCGATACTCGGCATGGCCTCCGCGACTTGCTCCAGCAACACACCCTCGATCGCGCAGACCATGATCTCGGGGTCGTAACGTTCGTGTTGTTTTCGAAAGTTCGCTTACCCTCGGCTAGTTCTCTACAATATTTAGCGTGTTATCCGAGCTTAGTCTTAGTTGCAACAAGTTTTCACCTATGCACTTGAAATGCAAATTAAGTGCTGTTAAAAGAAAACCGGCACGTAAAAAAGCCTGTTCTTCCACAAAGTGCCTTGCGTTATATGTTTGTTGAACATCCCGTATATTTGCCTCATCACAAGCACGAGGAACGAACAGTGACCCCACTACTCTTTACAAGTTTCTCCCTTTTTCTCTCTCTGTGTACTTCAGTAGAAAATGGGAAGAAGAAACAACAAGAAGATACGTCTCATCTCGCCATTTTCTGAGACAGCCCGCGAGATGTTTTTCTCTTCCTGTCTGCATTCTCATCAAACACCGCAGTCCGCGATAAGCGGTATGTTCTTGCTGTGCGTGTCTAGGGAGCATAGAAAACGGGGCAGCGATCAAAATTCACTTAAACCACGCAGGTATTCCCGCGTGTGGTTCACAACGTCTGTGCGCGTCTGCGAGGCATCAACGGGAAAATGCAGCTCTCTCCCGTCTCAGCAACCTTGAATCACCCCTTTTTTCCATCGGGTGTTTGTTTTATTTTTCTTCTGTTTTTACCTCGTTGGAGCATGCTCTCTTTCGTCATCCTCCAGTGTTGACGAAATCGCCAGATTTTGCGCGGCATTCGAGGAGCCGTAAGCAAACACGCGCACCTATCTGCCTGTCCGAGTGCAATCGCGGAACCCCCTACGGCTTCTCAATTTACTTTTATTTTCTTTACCGCAGGCAACTCTTCTACTACTCGGTGCATTCCGTCATTTCTTATGCCAGCTTCGCTTGCTATACGCCCGCTACCATCACTAAACCTTATGTATTCTTGATTCTTATATTGTTTCCCTTAGCGGTCTTCGCTTTTTCTACGTTCGCGAAATTGCGAGAAAACTACCGACCTGCCACGCCTTTCCGCTGCCAGCGATGAACGATGCCCGTTTATTTTCGAAAGGATTTATTCGCAGAAACAGCGAAGCTCGCCAGGCGCAAAATCCTTTCCGCAGGGCTTCTAGTTTCTCCCCCATCACTTTGTTTTTGTTTTTTTCACAAGCTACGGCCACAGCCTTCCAAAGTTCACCTCCACCTCCCTCTCTATCTCCTTATAACGTCTGCAGGAATTCACGCCATTTAGACTTTCTTTCGAGAAAACTATTCAATCCTGCAAACTTCCACTCCGTTTCGCTTTTTTGCGTCTCGTCTTGGCTGAAAGAGAGAGCACCTGCCTTACGCCACATCTCAGATAGATGGATTTGTCGTAGCCACAGTTTGGCATGAATGCCATGGGTAAACGTGTATGCCTCATTCGACTTATCGTGTGGTATTTTTATTATTATTTCTTTTCGTGAGCTCTTCTACTACTTACAGCAAAAAGAAGAGGCTTGGACAAAATAGTACCGATTCTACGTTAGTAAATGTCGACCAGTTATGAAACAGAAATTCGAAAACGTATGTCGGTTACAGTAGGATTTATTTCTCGTTACGGAACCACTTAAATTGTTGTTGTTGCTGTTGTTGTTGTTGTTGTTGTTCTTGTTGTTGTTGTTGTTGTTGTTGTTGTTGTTGTTGTTGTTGTTGTTGTTGTTGTTGTTGTTGTTGTTGTTGTTGTTGTTGTTGTTGTTGTTGTTGTTGTTGTTGTTGTTGTTGTTGTTGTTGTTGTTGTTGTTGTTACGAACGCTTGCATGTATGACTCATATAAAAGCCGCTGTCGCAAGAGTTTTCTTTGCAGCACCACGCGTGATGCGATAAGATTTCAGCACAGTGCGTGTCCTGATAATTCTTGAGGCTTTCGTCAGACCGCGCTTATAGCGGGTTCTTACGAGAACACTCAAGTCAAAGTGCTCATAGACTAAATTTACGGCACGTGCCACTCAAGGCCGGGCAACTTGCTCTTGTTTTGTCGCCAGCCCTTCTAACTTAAAGAAAAAGAACACAAATGAAAGTTTGCGAGCAGTGAAAACAGGGAAACAAAGTGTCAACTAGAGGGGAAACCGTCGAAAGAGGCATTAATGTCTAGGAAGGAGTCGCAGGGGCTGTGACTGAGAAGAGTGAGAGTCGGGAAACGCGAAGGGAAGGCACGGAATGTCGGCAGTTTGTGTTCGGCGGTTACGTGGAGTCATTTTCGATGTGGCCGCAGAAACCGTGTAGGGGTGCACGTGACCTCTTCCTAAATGCTTTTGCAGCAACGGGACGAAGGGGGGGGGGGGGATCACACCAACAAGGGTGAGACGGTGGGGTGCATTCGTGAAGAACGGCCCGGGGCGAATGGTGTGCAACGTTCAAAACACAAAAGTTATAAGAGAGTGACACGTACGCATGCAGCTGGTGTCGTGTTAATTGCGCTAAAGTGACGAAGATGACGAAACAAATTAAAAAAAAGAGCACGCGGTTAGATAGGAACGAACGATGATTAAAAAATGAATTGTGAAGCAGTAAGCAATAAATCGCCAGTACAGCGCCAAAAACGATGACATTGAAGGCACGAGCAAGCATAAGGTTTGGGTGAGGAGAAGTGAGAAAGAATAAGGGGAAGCACATGCAAGCTATGCGACGCTGCAACGGACGACGAGGTCATTAAATTCGCATTACCGTCCACCCGAGGTCGGACGGCCGGGCACAGCGCCGGGTGGGGGAGTGCAGAGGCATTGGGGTGGGGAGGCGGAGGGGTGTCGGGGTGGGGAGGTGGAGGGGTAGGTGATGGGTGGCGAGTGACGCACGCCATTTCATTACACCGACGCTCGTGTTTAGTCCTGTTTATTTCCCGCCACGTACCCCTATTTTTTTTCTCTGATTTACGGAAAAATGTACAAAAGCGGAGGCTATGGTGAGGGCAACACACAGTTTGCGATGAGTGCGAGGTGTTTTTTTTTATTTAAGGTGCGAAAGCTTGACCCCTTTTTTTTACCTTGCGGTGATGACACGATCTTGGAAAGGGAATACATCGGCGGGGTTGGGAGGACGCTTCCCGCTTTTTCTCGCGGTCAGCGAGATAGGACGAGAGGATAGATAGTCCAGAAAGGTGGAGTGGCAGAATTTGCATACGCGTGTGTGGGCTCACATGGTTCGTCGTCTCCGAGCGCGAATGCGCTTATGGTTCAGTGCTTCTTCTGCGGCTGTTGTGCAAAAAACGTAAGCCACGTTGGGCGCTTGTCGTGCGTTAGCGGGCGCGATTTTGTAAACTCCCCGATGTAGAGGCATACGAGAGTTGGTGTTGCGTTAGTTTTCCTACAACTCGTCCCACTCCCTCACACTTTTTTTTCTTTAAAGGTAATAAAAGAGAGGTTGGTGCCAATGCGTGGTGCCGACCACTCCGCTTTGTCTCTCATAATAGTTGCCGTCTCAAAGTAGTGGGCAAGCACAGAACTATACAAACGGGTATACATGGACGAACGCTGACGCACATAATCACAGCTCTTTATTACAAACAAATTTTCACTGAATATCGAAATTCGCAGCAAACAAATATTCACGCATACGAAATGCGCACACGTGCTATAATAGTTTGCCAGACGCTGTCACAACCGATCATTAGGCACCTGCAAATTCTCTGTCCGACAAAGTGCGGTACTCTAACTGAACAAACAAATCAAATGATAATTGGTCAATAAATAATTAATTAGTTCAGCAAAACACAGCGTATAGGCTCGAGGGAAAATTCCCAAGGGCAGCTTCAGGGCTACACGAGTCTCAATAAAGTAAAAAAGAAAGTAAAGAAAAAAGTCACAGCACCAGAAACATGCATGCCTTCGTGGGCAAACATATACGTGCACTAAACAAGTGACGAAATAAAAAAAAATATGGAGCATTTGCGTTCGTAAAACAAGCAAATGAAAAACCGGAAGAGTGTTTGCAAGGACCCGTATACAATTTCCTACATCAGACAAAATTATTCAAATGCCAAAGTTATCGAAATCAAGTATATGCTTTAAAAAAAGTTAGTCTTTTGATTTTTTTCTTGATATTTTCTCGTGAAATAAACTAATGAGTTATTTGAAAACTCATCATCATCATCATCATCATCATCATCATCATCATCAGCCTGTCTACGTCCACTGCAGGACAAAGGCCTCTCCCATGTTCCGCCAGTTAACCCGGTCCTGTGCTTGCTGTTGCCAATTTATACCCGCAAACTTCTTAATCTCATCTGCCCACCTAACCTTCTGTCTCCCCCTACCCCGCTTCCCTTCTCTGGGAATCCAGTTGGTGACCCTTAATGACCAGCGGTTATCCTGTCTACGTGCTACATGCCCGGCCCATGTCCATTTCCTCTTCTTTATTGCAGCTATGATATCCTTAACTCCCGTTTGTCCCCTAATCCACTCTGCTCTCTTCTTGTCTCTTAAGGTTACACCTACCATTTTTCTTTCCATTGCTCGCTGCGTCGTCCTCAATTTAAGTTGAACCCTCTTTGTGAGTCTCCAGGTTTCTGCTCCGTAGCTAAGTACCGGCAAGATACAGCTGTTATATACCTTCCTCTTGAGGGATAGTGGCAATCTACTTGTCATAATTTGAGAGTGCCTGCCGAATGTGCTCCACCCCATCCTTATTCTTCTAGCTACTTCAATCTCGTGGTTAGGCTCTGCGGTTATTACCTGCCCTAAGTAGACATGGTCTTTTACAACTTCAAGTGCACTATTACCTATCGCAAAGCGCTGCTCCTTTCCGAGGTTGTTGTACATTACTTTCGTTTTCTGCAGATTAATTTTGAGACCCACCTTTCTGCTCTCCTTGTCTAACTCCGTAATCATGAGTTGCAATTCGTCCCCTGAGTTACTCAGCAATGCAATGTCATCGGCGAAGCGCAGGTTACTGAGGTACTCTCCATTAACTCTTATCCCTAACTGTTCCCATTCTAGGCTTCTGAAAACGTCCTGTAAGCACGCAGTGAATAGCATTGGGGAGATTGTGTCCCCCTGCCTTACACCCTTCTTTATTGGTATTCTGTTGCTTTTTTATGAAGCACTATGGTAGCAGTTGATCCCCTGTAGATTTCTTCCAGAATGTTTATATATATTTCATCTACGCCCTGATTCCGCAGTGTCTGCATGACGGCTGATATTTCTACTGAATCAAACGCCTTCTCGTAATCTATGAAGGCTATGTATAGTGGTTGGTTATACTCTGAGCATTTCTCTATTACCTGATTGATAGTATGAATGTGGTCAATTGTTGAGTAGCCTGTTCTAAATCCTGCTTGTTCCTTTGGTTGATTGAATTCTAATGTTTTCTTTACTCTGCTGGCAATTACCTTTGTAAATAGCTTGTATACTACAGAGAGCAAGCTGATCGGCCTGTAATTCTTCAAGTCCTTGTCATATCCTTTCTTATGTATTAAGATGATGTTAGCGTTCTTCCAAGACTTTGGTACTTTTCCCGTCAGGAGACACCTCGTAAATATAGTGGCTAGTTTTTCTAACACAATCTGTCCTCCATCTTTCAGCAGATCTGATGTTACTTGATCCTCACCAGCAGCTTTGCCTCTGTGCGTGCTCTCCAAAGCTTTTCTGACTTCTTCTATTATTACCGGTGGGGTGTCGTCTGGGTTACTGCTAGTTCTTATAGTATTAAGGTCGTGGTTGTCTCGGCTACTGTACAGATCTCTGTAAAACTCCTCCGCTATTTTAACTATCCTATCCATATTGGTAGTTATTTTGCCTTCTTTGTCCCTTAGTGCATACATCTGCCTTTTGCCTATCCCAAGTTTCCTCTTCACTGCTTTGACGCTTCCTCCGTTTTTCAGAGCGTGCTCAATTCTCTCCATGTTATACCTTCTTACATCGCATACTTTACGTCTATTAATCAGCTTCGAAAGCTCTGCCAGTTCTATTTTGTCTGTTGTACTTGACACTTTCATGATTTGACGCTTCTTAATTAGGTTCTTCGTTTCCTGGGAAAGCTTGCCGGTGTCCTGTCTAGCTACCCTGCCTCCAACTTCCACTGCACACTCCGTAATGATACTCGTCAGATTATTATTCGTTGTATCTACGCTAAGGTTGGTTTCCTCGCTAAGAGCAGAGTACCTGTTCTGCAGTGACACTCTGAATTCCTGAGTGTCACTGCAGAACAGGTACTCTGCTCTTAGCGAGGAAACCAACCTTAGCGTAGAAAAACTATCCATTGCTAAACGTCTTGAGATTAAAAGCAAATTTCGTTTTATACAACAAGACACCGCTCGTTTCATGACCGATCCCCCATGGTGGGTTGGGCCAGGTTAATAAGGATCAACCAACCAACCAATGAACAACCACATCCAAGACATACAAAAGAAAAAAAATTCCGCCATATCCACGAAGTGAATGATGATGAGTGGGCGAAGCTCCGGAGGTAAACCTGGTAAACCATGAATCCTCTGTACATTTTGCCCACTCGATTTTATTACATCGCTTCCCCTAGCGTACGTCGCCGCACTAAATCGAACGATTGCCTTCAACCAATGACACGCGCCATATGTGACATCATTCCTATTTTATAAGATCTCGCGTCTTTTATCAACTACAAGTACCACTTTCTAGTTTATTACATCTTGCATCTTTTCATCATCAGCTACAAGTACCACCATCTAGTAAACACTACAAGAACTAAACGAGAGGTGGCTACATACAGGAGACGGTACCGCCATCTAGTGAACACTGCAAGAACTAAACTAGAGGTGGCTTGATACAGGGGACGGTACCGCCATCTAGTGAACACTGCAAGAACTAAACTAGAGGTGGCTACATACAGGCTACAGGGGACGCACAGCCCACGCCCTAAGGAGCTTCGCCTCTAAAACAGTTATGTTTGCGCAACGGTTACGTTGCACAGCTATTATGCCCCTGTACTTGGGGAGGTTCGATCGCTCTCATGTGAATTTATTTTCGCAGTCTGCCCGAGTGCGCGCGCACATTGTAATGATGCAAGTAAACTAGACTAGAACACTACGTAGCATTTGTTTTTACACGAACACCACTCCGAGAAAAAGAATACACACATTACAAGGTCATCCAGCCTAGAAAAAAATTGCCCGCAGCTTCCCTCGGGGGAACACTAAGGAGGATGCGGAGCATATAATTGGTTAACGGGGTGTTAAAGTGTGACTTACTTGGGTCGATGGCTAAATTGGTTAACGTGGTTGTGAAATGGGGTGTTAAATTGCGACTTACTTGGGTCGATGGCTAAATTGGTTAACGTGGTTGTAGGAGGGGGTGTTAAATGAGTGAACACGTACACACGTATGGGAAAGGGCGGCGCTGGTCGAAGGGACGTCGATCATTGTGTTTGTGGATTCGTTGGAATTCATTTCACCGCGACCTTGGACGTCGACGCGCCGTACAAACCAACCGACGAGCGGCAACTGAGCGAGTGAGCGCCGACCTTGAGTATATATACAGCGCGACGGCGCATGCACTGTCAGCTGTCGAATGTTCGAGAAGGGGGAGAAGCGCAACGGCGCATGCGCGCGTGTCAGCTGCCGATGTTCTCGAAGCGCGACAGCGCATGCGCGCGCGTCAGCTGCCGATGTTCTCGAAGCGTGACGGCGCATGCGCGCTACATTATACAGCTAGCGAATGTTCGTGAAGAGGAGAAGCGCACGCGGTGTGTAGAGGAGGAAGGGTGCACAGATGGTGGAGGAGTGAAGCGCGCGCGGTGTGTAGAGGAGGAAGGGATGCACAGATGGTGGAAGAAGGAGGAGGAAGCTTGCGGACGGCGCCGCACTACAAGCCTCGAGTATTAGATGCTCCGCATCTAAAACATTATAAAGCGCAGTAAAAAGAAGTGTCAACCATAAGGATAGCCTGTTAGACTACTGTGTCCTCTGAGCTCCGCCGTGGTGGTCTAGTGGCTAAGGTACTCGGCCTGCTGACCCGCAGGTCGCGGGATTGAATCCCGGCTGCGGCGGCTCCATTTTCGATGGAGGTTAAAATGCTGAAGGCCTGTGTGCTCAGATTTGGGTGCACGTTAAAGAACCCCAGGTGGTCGATATTTCCGGAGCCCTTCACTACGGTGTCTCTCATAATCATATATATATGGTGATTTTGGGACGTTACACCCCACATATAAATAACTGTGTCGTCTAAAGGAAAGAACGACTAGTGGTACTGACGGAACGTCCGTTTCTAAGGCGCTTCGCGATATGACGCAACAGCTACGCGTTTCCGTTTTGGCAACGCATAACGGATTATTTACCCTTACCGGGATCTCTTTCGTCATGCGCCCTTTTCTTATTTCTTGAAGACTGGCGGCATCAACTGTGCTCCTATAGCGATGCCATACGGTGTAGCTCAGTGCATCGTGTATAGCGTCACGTCGCATTTTCTGTTGCGGCATTACACGTTCCGATCCTTGCGCCGGCGTGTTTTTCGTCCTTTATAGATGAAGCGTTAACCGACAGCACAACACAAAGTTGAAGACTCTTTGTTGCGCAGCTGATTACACGGCTTTTTTTTTCGCGCACGCACGTTTTTCTGCCTCTTGATGTGTGCATGTTTCCAGGTGCTGCGTTGTATATATACTTTCGCATGATCACATGGCACAGCCGTGGTTTTCGGTTGCATCAGGTGTACAGTACGTGTTTCCCATATTCCTGCGACGTCGTGTATTTTTACGTCGCTTGACGCCTTACGTTGCAGCACAGTTCTCAATGATCGTTCATGTTTAGTTGCTTGCGGATCAGCGAACTATTAGTTATTACTACTTATTACATGCATTGCAATCTGATGTCAGAGGAGCTGCTTTGAAACGCAGCTCAGCACATAAAGAACTTTTTTTGTTTTTGGTGCAGTCCAACCGGGAACATTAATGATCAACTCTGCAGTACTCGGGTGTGACAACCCAAAATACGTGTTTAGCCAAACCCAAGTCACAGTTCCTTAATGAAACGCCAAGGCGGGCGCAGACGAAGGCCTGTGCTCCCACGAGACAACCATTGAGTGACCGAAACGTATTCAGTTGACTGTATTGTTCATCCCCTGCTGTCTTGCAGCTTTCTACACATTTCGTAGTGTTCCACTATGCTTGCCTCCGAGGTTCGTTCGCATTTGACAAAACGACGGTACCGTGACGTCCTTTGATCTCTGAGGACTTGTACCGTACCTTGTTATACAGAAGACTGTTTGGAGAATGCTGAGAGTTGCGCGACCAAGACACGGACTGATGAGTGAGGCGAGTATATAGACACACGAAGCACTGACACGTGCGCTTCGCCTCTCTAATGACCTCTCTTTTCTTTCCGTGTCCAAGTAGCGTAACAGTATGCATTCTAATGGCAAACCAACAGACACGATTCGTGACTTTTGTGAAACACTTTCGGGAGAAGCACTCAGTAAAGAGGCTCCTAGAACTGTACTAGTCTCCCGGAGAACTTTCATCTCAGAGTAATACTATGCCCATGCATAGGCGACCCTATACAAGTAAACTACATATCCCACAAAGCAAGTGACTGAAACCATCAGTTACTTTCGACCGGCCGTCACAAACCATGCCATCCGAAAACCTTCTAAAAAATGTTCACACTTCCGTCACCCGAGTTTTGTCACAATTCGTTGGACCGCGCGCGATAAATCCTCACTTAGAAACGCTCCTCAAATATGGAATACAGATTCCTAACGTGGCTGGCAAATGAGAGGTCCTAAAATAAAACAACAACAAAACAAAAGAACGTCGTTTTCTAAGGTTGGTGCGATTAGCGCATGGAGTGCACTCATCATCGTCCGCTGCCTTTCCCACCACCTAAGTAAACGCGAATATTAAGAGGCTCGTGCCGACCTCTGACTACATGCCACCAAGAGCGCGGCGCAATCAAGTATTATTACGCCGTAGAGGGCTTAATATTTGAGCGTAAGCACACGAGGAGGAGCTGTCCAGTGTGGTCTGCCTTTATTACTACTGTCGTGGAGCACTCTAAGCCGTCCCTGGTAGCTCTGTCTTCATGCAGAAAGAACGAGAGAGCAAGATGTGAGGGTGTGAAAAGAGGTGCAATCTGTGAAGTGCATTTTGCTTCGATATTCGTACCGCTACATGAATGGATTTACTCACACTCTACCTATAGGTGCTCTTTAGTAATTTTCGCGTTTACAGGGAAGTTGTGTTGGTCTCCCCTGTGCCACCACCGTCGTTTAAGTAAATGTATATAATTGTTGGGGTTTAACTTCCCAAAAGCCCGATATGATAAGGAAGAACGTCGTAGTGGACGATTCCGAAAATTTCGGCTAGTTTGAAAACTTTAACGTGCGACTAAATCCAGACAGATGGGTCTAAAGCACTTTGCTTCCAACTAAATGCATCCGCCACAGCCGGGATACGATCCTGCGACCTTCGGGTCGGCAGAGAGGTACCCTAACTACTACACCACCATGGCGCGGTGTCTGAGTTCTACACAGCTTATACGGACTATATAACACGTCACTACGAATACAAAAACTAGACACAGATGTCTTATGCACAAAGTTGTTGATTCGAAACTGAATAATAGCCAAAGAAGCCATAATTGCGCGAATGTAACTTGAGCTTTCTTCGAGATTATCACTACCAGAGGTTTACCATGGCGTTACAATCGAATACCAAAATTACTATTGTTTTCTTCTTGCACGCAATAAAAAGTGTGTCCTCGCGTTACAACTCTGGTAGTGTTTCGATAGAGTGAACACGGTAAATGAGATCTGTCAACAACAAATGCTCGGTCCAACGAGTGTCATGTAGCATCACTATTTCCTTGAGGCTGTTGTCTTTGTTGTTTTCCAAATTTTCTTTGCTCTAACCGTAGCGTCACTTTGGAATGTCACTCGTAACTTTATGTTATCGTCCTTTCGGCATAGTCGGCTTCGAGCAAGTCAGCACGGCGTTCGGGCTCTTCATTGTTCCACAGTTTACTTAAGGTCCGCACTAACTTCGCAACAACGATAATACATCGCCAGGACGAGACACGAACAAACGAGTCTCGTTAAGCGAGAAAAAAATAAGCTAAACGAAAGAAGAAAAAACAATCAGCGTCAAGTGAAATTCAAAATTTGAGGCCTGCTGTAGCGTTCGTAGTGTATGTTTGTAAGAAAAAAAATTAACTTCTTACATTCCAAACCTTCTTCTTATCAGAGTTAGAGTACATAACACTTAGAACGTACACTTCGCTCATTATAACTTTGAAATAATAAAAGTTTCAAAAGTGAAAGTGATAAAATAAAGTGAAATCACTACGCACCGCGTCATTCCATGCTAGAAAAATGTCTTCGGCTCATTGTATAGTTTCATGGTTATAATGTTTTTTGCGTTAAATGTTGAGCGAGCCAAGCACTTCCTCGCATCCTGCGTTTCTTTTCTTTTCAATGAGGTATCTTGATGACGTCAGAGTAACGGCCTGATGTTAGCGGAGCAAGCAGTACAACTTTACAGCTCCGCGCTGAATAACGACACCCCAACTACCGTTTCGCTTTCCGGTCGGCTCGTGTAGTCGCTCTTCACGCGGGTACCTTTAATACCTCCGACGTCTCTTACTTGGCGCGTAATGCCATTACGTGACTTCGTTCTCGCTATCCGTCCGTTACGCGATCTGCACGCATATGACGGTGCCAAAAAAAAAACCTTTCGCAGTTCGTGCGGTTCGCGCACACCTTTCGTTAGGAACGACGCTGCGAAACCGGAACGAATTGGCAAAGCTTTGCGCAAATGTGAGCGCTTAGGAGGCTGGTCCGCGCTCAATTGAAAGGAACAAGGGAGAACTCGGGTTTCAGGTAATGCAGAAATTGTGTTGATGAGAAGGTGGAGCAGTTTATGAAAATGACGACGTTGATTACGTAGAGAGCTAAGCGCCCTGTACCGAGAATCGAGGGACGAGTAGAATAATAGTTGGGGGGGGGGGGGGGGGGTTAATGTCTCTAAACCACGGTGTGATTGCTTGAAATGCCCGGCTTCAAAAATTTTGAACTCCTGGTGTTCTTTAACGCGGGCTGTGACATCGCACAGTGCAGTGGCCAGCCTCCTTTCGTATGCATTGTAATGCCACCGCCGCACCAAGACAAGTGACCTTCGGGTCAACGGCCAAGCAGTGGAACCGCTACACTACCGCGACGGACGGGGGACGTAGAAAAGTCGGTTTCGACAACATTCTCAGTCTAGGCGACTGCTTATTCCTTCGAGCTGCCACAATACTTCGCACAAAACTTCTCTGCCTTGTTTTCAGAATTGGCAGAAATATCATCAGTTTCATGCAACGAGTGAAGTTCGGATTTTGTCGTAAAAGCGGCCTTCGCTACTCGTTTCGGATGTGCAATACCAGAACTAATCGCAGAGGCTTTGATACCAAACCAAAGGTACGCTGAACGATCACTGTACAAATTATTTTGATAACCATATAAAAAAAGGTTTCTTTCTTTCTTTTTTTAAATTTCTCAGCGAGAAAGTGTTTTCATTTTTTACTCAGTCTAAAATCGAGCAGAATAAATATCACATTGTGCGTCGTAAAATCATTGACATTTATTTTGGTGCAAAAACGTTCACTCCTAGAAGTCCCCCTAGCTTCTATAACGCTGCAACTGATGTATGAAACGGAGTAGAGGTACGGAGAACCGTGCACCGACGTAGTACACGTACCGTGTATGTATCTACTTACGCGTTATAGTTTGGCTACGGCCGTCCCTTATTTATCCAGCTCTTTAAAGTGAGCTTCAAATTGTGAACAAGCACCTTCCTTCGTACGATGACAAGCAGCTGAAGTATTCAATAAGTCTTTATAAAAAAAATCGTCACAAGTTATTATTTTGTAGAGCTGGCTTCACTGTTGATATTATCTTACTGCGGAAAAGCTCTTTTTTTTTCAGGTGAACAGCGTTGAAGTCCCAGTTTGCTTTAAGCTCTAAAGAGACCGTCAAAAACAAAACTACCTGTCCACACAACAGGACCCTGTCATTCTTTCGGGATGAAAAAATAGAATTAAGAAGTGTCACTTTGTCGCACACGAACAAAAATAAATCGAGTAAACCTGTGCCATTTTATACTACCCGTTCTCAAATAAAGCTGAAAGGCTTTGAATTACAAATTTTCGTTACCACCAGTAAACAAACAGAAAAAAAACCAAAAACGCGCACCTGCAAATTCTTTCAACAGATCGCTATGTTCATCTTTTTTTTTTCTAGAAAGAATGCGCCGGTCTCGGCAGCTCCCTCTCACGCACCTCATAATGGGTCGACGCGGCTTTAAAATGACCTGGTTGCCTTCCCCCCCCCCCCTTTTCTTTTTCCCCCAGCAGCGGATCCGCACCGAGTCAAGGAGTGACAAAACGCTGCAAATTCGAGATAAAGCGTCTCGGACTATAGCGTTTCAATAAAACTGGGACAATAAAGAAGCAAGCGCACGGCCCCTTCCTCCCAGCAGAGCGACATACAACCGCACGGGCTTTTTAGCGTGTTACACCTGCGTGCGGCGTTGGCTTCCGTGCGTGCTCGGAGTGCGCAACCAGACGAGCCAGAGAGACAGACGAAAAAAATATATAGACGGCAGGCATTTCACAACGCCAGTTATCGTACCCCGCGCAGCAGCAGCAACGGTATAGTCGAGCGGCGTTGCCACTGTAAACGCGCTGACGTGTGCCGTTTCGCCATCGTAGCTCGTGCGGACATTGAGCGTATGAAGCCGGTAAGAGACTAGAGGGGTGGTAGGTGAGGGTAAAGTATACATGCTTCACTGGTGATTGCGCCACTCATCCCTCCTTTCCCCTCCCCCTTCCCCCCAATCTACCGAGCATAGCGGACTAAATGCACTCACCTAAGCACGTGACGTCGACCACCGTCAGGGGGCTAGCAGTCCTGCCGTTGCCATGCTCGTGCCCCTCCGGGCTGACGGGGGTCTTTCGTCGCGAAAGCACCCGCCATACAACAGACATCGGCTCGCCCATAGCGTAGTACTTTGGAGGCAGTCTCCTTTTTCTTGAGTTGTAGACGCGGTGGTTTCACAGAAGACGAAGTTTTCTTGGTTGGCACTTCGCTCTCTTTTATCTTGAAGCAAGATGCGAGACCTTTCGTGCTTCTGATCTTCGTTTGCTTCTAGGATACGCTGACTCGCAGCAATGTCAGGCCTCGCATGATGTCATTAATCACTGGAAGAATCAGAGGCAACGAACTTTCAACTGTCGATCTTTTGGTTCGCGTAAGACAGGCTTCGATTTCGACTGGCTTGCGTAAAACTTTTTTTTTGCTTGTTGAAAGCGCGTCCTTGCAAGCCGCCAATTCTTTAACTTCGTGCTATCAAAGTTGCTTTTGTATCAAAGAGGTTTTTGTATATGGCCGTTTCCTCGCTCAGTATCTTATATTGATGGCACACAGATTTAATCTTAGCCTTGATCGCCAACTTAACCTTCGGCAGAGGAAAAGTAGTCGTGGTTTCAGAGCTTGCGTCACAGGCTTGATTGTGATGACAACTATGTCGAACCAATAATGGCGTTCAAGTCGGAGCAATTAAGTACAAAGCGATGTCTAGGCAGAAGCGAGGCGTTCCTTGATAAGACATAAACGGGAACTGTCAGCGCACAAACAATTCACAACATAGAAGAAGCCTTCATTCCAAGCAAAAGTCAATCGGCAACTCGGAACTTTTCTCTCACAAACACCGCTGACTAGACGATCTCGGATTCAATGTAAGTTGAATGTGGGCAAGAAGCGGCACCGGGGCGCGATTGTTATCGTACTATAGCCGAACTTCACTGATGTTCAGAGCTGCGTTCATTACCGGACGCCGGCAACAATCGTGTCGAAGGGCACTGGCTTGGACAGAGAAGTCCAGAGGGAAGATAAATGCCAAAAAAATTAAAAAAAAAAACTCAAGCGATGCACAACTGCCACGATTTTGTAGATCAGTAGCGGAGACACTGCTCACTGAAGATCTGTCACGATGTCACGTTCTCAAAAACAAAAAACAAAAAAACACGTTGACAAGATTTTCGGAGAATCGACGCGCGCAGCGATTGCTGACAACCACTCGGTCTGTTCGCTCCGAAGCCTGACAAAGAAACTCCGGACGAAGACTCGCACACCTTTCCAGGTGTGCAAGCGATGACGAAAGTGATGTGACAAAGCGTGGAGAAAGCGGGATAAAACAAAGCACAATTCACGGGTTGGCAAAGGCTGTGCGGTGTCGAACGATGCGTCGAGGACAGCACGTGGAGGCCGAGGGGTGGTCGCTGCGCACCCGTTGCTGCGACGTACCGTGGCGAGCGCACGACATCGCCAAGCTGCAAGAGCCCACCGCTCGCGCCCGCCGGATACGCCCGAACGAAGCACTCGGCCGGCTCCGCCGCGGTGTCTCCCCATTCGGGAGTCGCGCTTCGCGTGCGCCACTCGCCAGGGCGGCGGCACCTGCGCGGAGCGGCACGCTGTTCCACACTCGCGTACGCGCTGCTTTCTTCGGCGGCGAAGTGACGAGTAGCGCCCCCTCGTCGCGTTGGCGACAGGCTTGCGCCTTCTCCTTCCGCAGTTTTGCCTCGCGGGCCGTCCCATTCCGGACTCGCTGCACGGAGACGTGAAACCAATAGAGTTTCCTTAAGTTAGCCAGAGGGGACTCTGGCGCTGCGATCGTTCAGCGACCATGGGAATGATGGGTAGTAAACACATTTGCCTACTCTTCCTACTTGCGGGTGGCGAATCGTACTTGCGGCTTCGTTTAGTGCTGTGTTTCGGTTTTGTTTTGAAAGAAAGATTCAACCCTTTTGAACTTTGTGACCCGATTTGGAAAGGTAAGTCTAAAAGAATGAAATGGTGAAGCGGAACTGCTGAACGTTTGCTAATATTTGTTTCGTAAGAAAACAGCTACAAGCCAAACGAACACACACGGAGCCAGAAGCAGGCCAGAAGTACAAATAGACAAATGTGTGTACTACCCATAATTCCCACGCTCACTGAAGCACCGTGCGTTGCAGCTCCCATAGACACTAGCGCCAGAGTTCCCTCTAGTGTATATTAGGGAACTCTTTGGTGAAACCAGCACGGGACCGTTGCATATTAGTCGCGACAGTCACATGGGAATCGGAACACGTAGGAATAACTCAAATTTTACGCGTCAAGCGGTAATAATATGAAGGGCGCCATTCCTGCCATGGTGGTCTAGTCGTTGTGATGTTCGACTGCTCTCCCGAAAGTCGTGGGATCGAACCCCGGCGTGGCGGCCGCATAGCAACCGCATAGCAACCGCCAAGGCGGCAAGGTGCTTGAGGCTCGTGTATGTAGTTTCAGGTACACAACAAAGAACACCAGGTGGTCGAAATTTTCGGAACCCTCCACTAATCGGTCTTTCATAATCGTATAAAATTTTCGTGACGTAACACCCCAGCCGTTAAAAAAATTGTAGACGCCGTTATAAAGAGTTTGGAAATATCCATCATTTGCTCCTATATTAGCACACGGGCAGGAAATCAGTATCGGAGAGCGTTCTGTTCTGCAAGGTACATTAATAGTTCGAAAATGTCTATGACGATGAGGCACATTAGGTAACTTTTTCTGTCCATGCACGTCACAAATCGGTGTATTCATTTGTCGGATGTGTAAATTCAGTCTTCTTGATTGCGCCGTCGTTGCACTTGGCTAATATCGGCCGCTTCAACCACAAGCAAAATACATGTGTGAATATGATCCCCAGAAGGACATGGCTCTTTTTCTATGTGCTTTCTTTTTTGAAAACGAAAGGCTCGACCTCTACACAGCTTGAGATTGGCAGCTTCACATGTTCCTGCGTTGACCGCATCAGCTGACGTTCTTCTCGGACCCTTTGCAACTTTTCCTACCGTTTACTCTTCCTCGGAGCACGTTATCCAACCAATGTCTGGCCTGTTTAAGCCGCCTAAATATAATTTACCCTTCTGGTATGAACTAAAATGAGAGACAGGAAGTACTGAGTGGGAGATTGGAAAGGAGTGCGTATCGGTAAGAGTGAGGAGCTCATGTTTGATTGAGAGATTCAGGCCCCGCCATGGTGGTCTAGTGGCTAAGGTACTCAACTGCTGACCCACAGGTCAATGGATTGAATCCTGGCTCCGGCGGCTGCATTTTTGATGGATGCAAAAATAGGCCTATGTGCTCAGATTTGGGTGCACGTTAAAGAACCCCAAGTGAACTTTAACAAGGTGATTGATTGGGCTGGTTGGTGCTGCATGGCAGATGAAGAAAGTGCTTAACAGCGCAAACGACAGGAGGGGATAGAAGAGACTGCAAAAGGACTCAGCCTCTCAGTCTTTTTTTTTTTCAGTGAAAACACACGAAGAAGGCAATCCCTTCTAAGCAATAGTTTCCAAGCGCGGTACTTGGCAGCATTTTGTTGACTTGTATCTGCTGAGGTTTTTAGCAAATCAGCGCTCTGTTCTCGTCTCTTCTATCCCCTCCTGTCGTTTGCGCTGTTAAGCACTTTCTTCGTCAACCCCAAGTGGTCTGAATTTCCAGAGCCCTTCACTACGGTGTATCTCATATTCATATGGTGGTTTTAGGACATTAAACCTCACATATCAATCAATCAATCAATGAAATCGATTCAGTGTAAGCATGGTCATGTGGGTCGCCGTTGGGAGGAGGGATTAGGGGCCGCTAAACACAGCCCCTAATCCCTCTTCGCAACGCACACCCACAGAGGTCCACATGAACAACATGCGGGACAGCGACGAAGTATTGAGGGGGCTTCCTGTCTAAGGGCTAGCGCTTCTCTTCTAAAAACACAGAACAGTTTGTTTTATCCGTACGACTGTTCGGATATCATACGTACGTGGTGAAATCAGTTCTCCAAAATACCTCCCGCTAGAGGCAGTATTGCCAAACTCTGTCGTTAAAGTCTGGACTAGTAGACAAATACCCGAATACCGACGCACCGAACAGCTGCCTCTACTTTACGGACAAAAGAACGCGAATGCAGAAAAGACAAAAAAATATATAAATGGCGACGGGGACGGATCAACCAAAAGAGCTCGGACAAATCAGTGTCTGGAAGAAAGCAATTTTGTTGTAATGAGAATTCACAGCGAATTCTCCGCCCCACGCCGCCCATTCACTTCGACGGCTGGGATAATAGGCCGGAATTCCAAGCCCCGCAGTAAAGAAAATACAGTTAGAAAGAAAGAAAGTGCAGAGAGCGCGAGAGTGTGCAAAGAAATGAAGAAACGCGCGAGAGATACAGGAAAGGTGAAAACGTTCTCTTTCACGCCTTCCTGTTGCTCATTTCCTGTCGCGGCTGAGACCAAATTTCATCGCCAAAACACTTTTCCCGCTTCTTAGTCTGTCTCGCTTCGCCTCTTTCTTGCTTCGTTTCTACGCTGTTTCTTTTTCATTTTGTTTCTTTTTGCTTGCATCACTGCTCTTTTTTTTTTGTTAACTATGGTAGGAGAATCGACGCAAGCATTCAACTTGATTGCGTTGGAGTTGCGCTTCTTCTCTCTTTCTTCCTTTCTCTTTTTTTTCTTCATTTTTTAACGACATCTCGAGCAAATATGACGTTATTTCTCTAACTCTCCTTATCTTTCTGCGTCTCGGCTGCCAGTTGCAGCTGCGTGATAACAATGGCTCAGCGAATAACGAAGGGGTAGCAAGAAATGCAAGAGAAACAAGAAAAAAAGACCGCAATGCGGTAGACTTCAGAGGACGTGTCACAACTGGTGTTTTTTTTTTCTTTTTTTTTTCTGGCCACTAGTTGCGAACTGGTTTGCTCTCTATTTTTGTACTACTTCATTGAAAGAGAGAGAGAGAGAGAGAGAGAGGGAGAAATGAAAACGAAAAACAAGGAGGTTAACCAGAAGACGGCTCCGGTTTTCCACCCTGTAGTTGGGAAGAGAAAAAGGGGTCTAAAAGAGTGAAAGAGAAGAAGATTTGGTGACAGTAGTGAAAAAGAGGTAGTTACTGGAGCCCTATCCGAGCATTATAGGGAGCAACGCTGTCCGCGAACAGCCACAGTTTGTCTCAAATTCCGGCTGCTTGCAGGAACCACAACTACGCCTTCAGAGAAGCCTGTGACGTAGACCGGGTAGGCCAGGACATCTGGATTTTGTTCTCTGTCAGAAAGAACACACGTTTATTGTAACAAAGAGTACAGATAGTTAAGTGATAATAGATTATATACGTTTTAAAAGGGTTTCAGAGCGCTCGGACATAGCAAATGAAATTCACTATATCTGGCGAAGTGTTTGCGCCACTGCACGTCCTCAGGTAATATTGGTTTGTAGCAAATGTGGAGCAATAAATATTTCGAGCGTGAACTCCTCCCCACAGTTGAATATTATCGAATGCATTATTCATTTTGATTGCCACGCACCTGCAATAACTTTTTTACTTCACTTGTTTTTCTTCTAAGCCCTTCTACTTCTAAATAAATTTTTTACTTTTGGGCTTCCAAATTTCCGTAAAAAATATCTTCAAAAACAATAAAATTCATATTTCTGGTTCAAGTTTGCTGGTATATTGAATACATGTGATAGAGTAGCATACGTTTACCTGAGATAAATGACAGCTAGCTGTCAAGATAACTAACGAGAGTGTCACAGAACGAGCGCTAAAAATGGGCGTGCCGCCAAATTCTTGCGATAACGCGCGAAAGAGACGCCGCGAGGTCAAAAGAAAAAAATTGCCCGCAGCTTCCCTCGGGGGAACACTGAGGAGGATGCGGAAGCATGTAATTGGTTAACGTGTGTTAAATTGCGACTTACTTGGGTCGATGGCTAAATTGGTTAACGTGGTTGTGAAATGGGGTGTTAAATGAGTGAACACGTACGGCACGTATGCGAAAGGGCGGTGTTTTATTTATTGCGACGAACCAACGGACGAGCGGCAACTGAGCGAGTGAGCGCCGACCTTGAGTATATATACAGCGCGACGGTGCATGCGCTGTCAGCTGTCGAATGTTCTCGAAGGAGAAGCGCGCGCGCGGCACAGATGGCGACGGCGCGACGGCGCATGCGCTGTCAGCTGTCGAATGTTCTCGAAGGAGAAGCGTGCGCGGCACAGATGGTGGGCGACGGCGCGACGGCGCATGCGCGCGCGTCAGCTGTCGAATGTTCGAGAAGCGGTGCGGACGGCGCGGACGGCGCACTACAAGGCGCGAGTATAAGATGCTTCCGCATCTAATATGTTGAACGATTTTGAGTACTTCGTACTCAACTATGGGCGAGCACTGAGCCGTCCCGCTAAAACAGTTTAGTGGCTGGTAACAGAGTTAGACACATGCCTGAATACACAGGCATGGTTTAGTGTGCACCGACGCTCGCGTAGGTTTTAAATAGCTAACTTTACCGTACAAGCTCATGTTTGTGTTACTGGTTTCCGTACCAATACTTTACCTTCCTGGAGCATTTAATGTGAAACTTTGACCGTTTTAACTCGGACACATGTATGCTTTTGAAGTGCAACAAATAACCTTATACTTGATGAATGCGTGAATATTGCAGTAGCAGAGAACGAGTGATTATTGTATCAGACGTAATGAATTAGCTCAACTAAGGCGGTGCGGACGGCGCGGACGGCGCGGACGGCGCACTACAAGGCGCGAGTATAAGATGCTTCCGCATCTAAAAAAAAGAAAACAAACATCCAAGGCTCCCCGGGGCGCGCGCTCTCCTCTCGGAAGCGTGGCTGCCCCGCCGCGGTGGTCTAGTGGCTAAGGTACTCGGCTGCTGACCCGCAGGTCGCGGGTTCGATTCCCGGCTGCGGCGGCTGCATTTCCGATGGAGGCGGAAATGTTGTAGGCCCGTGTACTCAGATTTGGGTGCACGTTAAAGAACCCCAGGTGGTCAAAATTTCCGGAGCCCTCCACTACGGCGTCTTTCATAATCAGAAGTGGTTTTGGGACGTTAAACCCCACAAGTCAATCGGAAGCGTGGCTTCGCCGACGAACCTCCTCACCCCACAACGGCGGCCGACAAGCGCTGGAAAGTTCCAGAAGGAAATAGGCGTGGTCAGACCGAGTTGAGTCATCCGACGCGGAGGGCATTCGAACCGTCTCGCCTCTCCCCAGCCTTCGCTGCGTATCGCGCCGACGAAATGACGAGAACCTTCTGGAATCTCCCGCGGAAGGTATTTAATCGAGCGGCCGAGACGAGAGAGCAGAAGACGGAAGTGAGCGCCAGAGCGCGTAGGGATTCTGCCGTGTAGTCGGCGAAGGTTTTGGTCCGTAGGGACGAAGCCGGAGATGAAGAGGATTTCCACCTGAGGGGTGAAGGCTCGAGCTACAGGCAAGAGCGTGTGTTTACCGCTATTGAGCGAAGACGCGTGGCAACAGCAGCGTGTGTGAAGCCGACGTGTTTCCGGCGAAGAAGTTTGAAGCTTGGAGAGTGGCCGTTTGAGGACGCGAGGTTTCCTGAAAGAGAAACTTCGGCGAGGTTTCCTGGAAGAGAAACTTCAGGGGGCAGCGGAACGACAACAGCGCTGGACTTTGAGTGAGTGATTCTCGGAAGAGTATCATTCAGACTTTTGTTCCAAGGACTTAGGACTGAATAGGTTTTCTATCTCTTTAGTCTTTAAGTGTCTTGGTTGTTCAATGCATGCGACTGCATTGTAGTGCGTATTGTTGTCTGTGTCTGTTGTTTCGAGTGTGGCTGATTGTACTGTGTAATACGTCGTTTGATTGGTGACATATTATTCTCATCTATTGTGGAGTGTGCATACTTGTGTATTGTTTTCGGTCTGCCGTTATTGAGAATATAATTTTGTTTGTTTATCAACTCTCGGCTCTGACTTGTTCTTTGGGCCACAGCCGGCGTCCGCTGGCGCGCAAAAAAGGACCACTTCTAAATTGTCCACGCTTTCGTGGTGCGGTTCAGGGGGCCGATACTTCGGCCCTTGGAATTAGCCCGGCGATCGCCTCCCTAATTTACGGGACCTGTGTGACAATTAATCTGGCGTCCGCGACAGGACCTTTTGGTGCGCAGTGTGTCCAAAGTAGTGAGAAAGAGCCTCGAGTTGTTGATAGTGTTATCGGAACGATTTTGTGTGTTGCTCTGTGTTCTCGTTAACGAGTGCAGGGGAGTGTTCCGATAGACTGATTTAGGCCGATACTTTTTGCACGCGGCAAGGTTTTATTTGCGAGTTGCGAGACACAATGGATCTCGAAAAGTTAGTCGCTCTTGGTGAGAAGATGGGTCTTTCTGGCGCCGAACTACGGAAGTGGGTCACCCAGAAGGAAAAAGAAGAAAAAGAGAGAGCCAAGGAAGAAAAAGCAGCTGAGTTGGAACGAGAGAGGTTGGCAGCTGAGAGAGCCAAGGAAGAAAAAGCAGCTGAGTTGGAACGAGAGAGGTTGGCAGCTGAAAGGGCGAAAGAAGAAAGAGAGCAACAATTGAAGTTGGAATTGGAGAGAGAAAAGTTGGCAGCTGAAAGGGCGAGAGAAGAAAGAGAGGCAAAGGAGCGACAGCTGAAAGAAGAAAGAGAGGCAAGGGAGCGACAGCTGAAAGAAGAAAGAGAGATGCAATTGAAGTTGGAGCTGGAGAAAGAAAGACTGGCAGCCGAGAGGGCGAAAGAAGAAAGAGAGGAAAGGGAACGGCAGCGACAGCACGAGATGGAACTCGAGCGGCTCCGTTTGCAACAGCGAAGTGAAACTCCCGTCCAAGCTAGAGTTGAAAGCAGCGAACGGGAGGACCACGGCTTCCGCTTGAACCCAAGCAAGCTGCTCGTAGCGTTTGATGAAAGGAAGGACGACCTTGACGCGTACCTTCACCGATTCGAGACGATCGCGAGGAGCCAGAATTGGCCGGAACATCAATGGGCAACTGCTTTGAGTACTTGCTTGAGTGGTGAAGCGCTCAGTGTATACGGTAGGCTGACGCCGACCGATGCAGCCAACTATGCAAAGGTGAAAGCTGCTTTGCTGAAGCGATTTAGATTTACTGTAGAAGGATTCCGGGACTGATTTCGGACAGGAAAGCCAGCTGATGGTGAGACGGCTACGCAGTATGCCGCCCGACTTAGCCATTATTTCGACAAGTGGATTGAACTTTCAGAGACAGCGCAGGAGTACGATGAGCTTAGAAAGCTCCTAATTAGAGAACAATTTCTTACTAGTTGCCACCCGAACCTGTTGCTGTACTTGAAAGAGAGGAAGGCTGAGTCACTTGAAGGAATGCTTGAATTGGCTGATCAATTCTTGGAAGCGCAAGGTGGAACTAATTTGGCCAAGGTAAAGAAGGAGTGTCCCGATGATTCGAAGAAATTGGCGCCCGAAGAAAAGAAGCGTGCACCAGAGAGCATTCCGCGATGTTTTCTGTGCAACCGAGTGGGTCATCGCGCGAAAAACTGTCGAACGATCTTTACGAACCCTACGGCAGTAAAATGTTTCAAGTGTGGTCAGACTGGGCACAAAGCAGACGCTTGTCGGAACGGAGTGAGTCAAGAGAGAGAGATAAAGATACAAGGAAAGGCAGGGAGGTTAACCAGACGCACATCCGGTTTGCTACCCAGCACTGGGGAAGAGATAAAGGGGAGAAAAGAGGTTGCAGAAAGATGAGAAGGTACACACAATCACGAGCAAACTCACCAGGTATCCTGTGTGCAAGTGGCACCGAAATCTGATAATAATGCCGTCACCGATGGATTCGTAGAGTTGAAAAATGGGGAGAAAATTCCTATTGTGGGTGCTGTAATGTCAAAACAGCCAACCGGTGTTACGAAAGGAATACCAACGCTGCCTGGAAAAGTTGCGGACAAAAAGATTACGGTGTTAAGAGATACCGGTAGCTCCACTGTTATCGTGCGGAGAGATTTGGTACGGGAAAGTGAGTTAACAGGCAAAACGAAACCAGTTTGCTTAATTGACCGTACAGTTCGGATGCTTCCCGAAGCAGAGATTGAGGTGGAAACCCCGTACTTCAGCGGGAAGGTTACCGCTCTATGCATGACGACCCCCCTTTACGACCTTGTCATCGGAAACATCGACGGGGCGCGAGGACCGAATGATCCGGAATGCTTGGGAGAAGACCCTAAGATAGAACCCTCGCCAACCCAGCGACCGCGAGATAGTGGAGGAGCAGCCCGTGACGGATCTCACTAGAGCCAAAGGTGAAGCCGCGGCGCAAGAGACAGTGAAGGAGAAGATGATCGTGTTGAATGAGTTCACGGGCCGAGCGACCGGACTTACGTCGGCACGACCTCAACCGACCGACAGTGTAAAGGTGACGGAGTCGGCCAGCCGGGCCAAATGTCGAGACATGAACAAGCTGGTAAATAAACAGACAGGACCCGCTGAACATTATGACCCGTTAACGGTGTCGGAAGTGACCACGATTTGCTGAGACGCCGCCTCAGATATCGTCGTTGGAAATAGCTCGCCGAAAAAGAACGTGGAAACACAAGAAGAGATCGAGCGAGCACCGCAAGAAAGGGCGCAAGCGCCGCTCGGAATGCACCGGATAAGTGTTGAAGTCGAATCAGAATGTGTTTGGCAGTGCTGAGTGCCATATGTTGTGTTAGTGTTGTGTTATCCTGTGTCACAAGTGTCGAAGTATCTGTGCTGTGATGTGATGTATAGTGTTGTATAATTGTTGTAAAGACAGAACCTTGTACGTTTGTATTGTTTGGAATGTGTGATGAAGCGTTGTACTCATGTACCTGCGGTTATATTTCATGTGTGTGAGATTGAATGTAATGTCCAATCGTATTGAGTGATATATTGTGAATGTGAAGTGTCATGAGCGACGGATTGTGTTACAGTCTGTGAGAGTGTGTGGTGACTGTTCGCGCTCGTTGTGTGGTTTTGAATATTATGAGATAATATTCTTAAAGTGGGGGGCAGTGTCACAGAACGAGCGCTAAAAATGGGCGCGCCGCCAAATTCTTGCGATAACGCGCGAAAGAGACCCCGCGAGGTCAAAAGAAAAAAAAAGAAAACAAACATCCAAGGCTCCCCGGGGCGCGCGCTCTCCTCTCGGAAGCGTCACTTCGCCGACGAACCTCCTCACCCCACAACGGCGGCCGAGCAAGCGCTGGAAAGTTCCAGAAGGAAATAGGCGTGGTCAGACCGAGTTGAGTCATCCGACGCGGAGGGCATTCGAACCGTCTCGCCTCTCCCCAGCCTTCGCTGCGTATCGCGCCGACTAAATGACGAGAACCTTCTGGAATCTCCCGCGGAAGGTATTTAATCGAGCGGCCAAGACGAGAGAGCAGGAGAAGACGGAAGTGAGCGCCAGAGCGCGTAGGGATTCCGCCGTCTAGTCGGCGAAGGTTTTGGTCCGTAGGGACGAAGCCGGAGATGAAGAGGATTTCCACCTGAGGGGTGAAGGCTCGAGCTACAGGCAAGAGCGTGTGTTTACCGCTATTGAGCGAAGACGCGTGGCAACAGCTGCGTGTGTGAAGCCGACGTGTTTCCGGCGAAGAAGTTTGAAGCTTGGAGAGTGGCCGTTTGAGGACGCGAGGTTTCCTGGAAGAGAAACTTCAGGGGGCAGCGGAACGACAACAGCGCTGGACTTTGAGTGAGTGATTCTCGGAAGAGTATCATTCAGACTTTTGTTCCAAGGACTTAGGACTGAATAGGTTTTCTATCTCTTTAGTCTTTAAGTGTCTTGGTTGTTCAATGCATGCGACTGCATTGTAGTGCGTATTGTTGTCTGTGTCTGTTGTTTCGAGTGTGGCTGATTGTACTGTGTAATACGTCGTTTGATTGGTGACATCTTATTCTCATCTATTGTGGAGTGTGCATACTTGTGTATTGTTTTCGGTCTGCCGTTATTGAGAATATAATTTTGTTTGTTTATCAACTCTCGGCTCTGACTTGTTCTTGGGCCACAGCCGGCGTCCGCTGGCGCGCCAAAAAGGACCACTTCTAAATTGTCCACGCTTTCGTGGTGCGGTTCGGGGGGCCGATACTTCGGCCCTTGGAATTAGCCCGGCGATCGCCTCCCTAATTTACGGGACCTGTGTGACAGAGAGCAATGTAATAATTTCGAAAGAAGCTCTTTACAGAAGCTGGGATTGTAGCGGCGCCTGGTGGAGCAGATGTCAGCCACGCCTCTCATTATGCGTGGCTTCTGAAATTCGTCACGGCAGCATGATGAAACAAAATGAACAAGCACACATGAACGCCTATATAGGGCGAGTGCCACTAGCAAGCACTTGTCAGGGATTAGAGTCACCTGCATTTTTTTACTAGATTTTCAGATAATCAAAGCGAACGCGTGTACAAAACATCAAACGCGTAAATCATCAATCGAATATTGTACAATATTTGATATACGCTCATATTTCATACGTTGTGGACCATATAGTAAAGCAATCCTTCACACGTAAGTTCACGTGAGCACCGGCTGCCCTCTTTTCAGCCGGCCTCCTTTTACTAGACCAACTTACGAAATGGTGCTTTGAGTTGCAATGCAGTACATGAACGGTATACAATCTGTTCATTTGTAATCGTCGAATTTTGCCATGGTTAATAGATAAGAAAAAACGCCACTTGTAGGAAAGCAAAAAATTGGAGGCGACCATAATCCTTGGCTCGGATGTCGGTTGGCAGCGCTAGAATTGCGGCGTTCATGCGCCCTCGTGTATTTTTCGACACCAAAGTGTTTTATGTCGGCGTCAAACAGTGACGTTTTTCTGTCGCAGTAATGAAGTGCGTAAATGCACACGGTCAGATGGTAAATAAAAAAAATTTTCCGTCAACCGGCACTGAACCCACAATTTTTCAGTCACCGACAACAGACGGGCACGCTATTCACTGTGCCAAAACCACTTTTTTTGCTAAGAAAACACTGTGTCCGTTTCACATAGTCTACCAGGCTTTACAAACGCGGCTTTTATATCTCGCAGTTGCCTATCATGGTGCTTTTGGTCGGTGTTGCTCTCTTGAGAGGTAAAGTGAAGTAACGCAAAATAAACATGGCCTCTGAGACTAGCTTCTTCATTACGAATATTACGCGTTTGTTCCATTCAAATCGTTTCCAATAGAAGTGCAATTTTGTTCCATGCTCTAACACACCGCGAGGTGGCGACCTTAACGCCTGCGTCGGCCTCGCTCAGAGTATCCATTCACACCCAAAATAGCTCTGTGACACGCGCGTATACCTCGCCTGGCTTTGACACCGCGTTCTTTGCCTGCACTCGGCGCGAGTTAGAGCGCAGCCAGGCTACAGGGGAGTCCCCAGGCGCACTACATTTCTATGTGGTCCCGCCGGTCAGTAGTTCTTAAAACACCTGCACAATGGCGACCTTAGCCAATTTGTTTTGGCTGTCACACCGCATGTTCTGGTTACGCTCTCGCCATCAGCCACTATAGTTACCAGAAGAGTTTCTTTCGTTATTTATCATGAGCTTTAGCAGTCCAGATGGAGATGTACCACCAATCGTCAACGTGGGTTCATCCACGTTATACAGCGCTATAGCTGCTGAACACCAACAGACACTGTGAAAGCTCTCTAATACGATTCATTACCGGATAAGGACCGACTCCGCATACACTCCAGCTTGGTCTTCTGAGACTGGGCGAGGCGCTTCCCCGTTTTAATTCTGTGACGACATCAGCGGCATCAAACATTTTATCTGGCTGTGCCCAAGTTTTGAGACGAAAGAGGAGTGATGGTACGCTGCTTCCAAAAAGGTTGTCACATGATCGGGACAGTTAAACATGTAAATTATCCTGAATGGCTAACGGCATAGGAGAAGAGTGCGCAGCGCATTCTGATTACTTTCCTGCGAGATCCTGGGCTGTGTGACATTATGTGACGAACCACTGCAATTCAGGAGATGCTCAGACGGAACAATTGCCAGCCTTTTAGGTCAGGCTTACCCCGCCTGTTGCAACACCACCACCGCCACCCTCTTATAACAATCCACAGCAGTAAACATTCAACTACTTCTGTAAGAACAAGTTTTACCTGCGTGTTATACCGACCGATTCCTATGACGAAGGGATCACCCATTCTTGCTTTTTTTGCGGAGGGGGGGGTGGGGGGGGGGGTTATTCCACTGCCGGTAGCAGAGCTCAGAGGCCACAAAGAAATGTGTGGTTGAGACCTGCTCCGCTGCGTGCCGCCGCGTTCCCAGCTGCTCCCACAATAAGCATGTTATCTTTCAATGAACCCATTCAATTAATATATATTATTGTGGTGACATCCTAAGATCCTTCATCAAGTGCGAAAAATTGATAGTTGGAGTCTCCACTGCCGTCCGACGGCGTCAAGGCGAGTGATGCTATACAATATCTTCACATGATGACGTCACCACGTTACGTCATCGTGGCGTCACACAACGCGACGTCACATGCTTACGCCGTCACATGGAAAGGTTGCTTTGTCGAAGGTGTGCCGATCACGGAGGCAGTCTAAAACCAGGGGTAGCGCTGAAACCTTTCAGTGCCTTCAATCTTAGAGGCAGTGCAAAACAACGTTAGGCGCAGACAGGTTTCAGAGGGGCATGGGGAAAGATCAATACATTACATGAGAAGCAAAAAAATATCATAAGATGCCTTTCACTTTCGAGTCACCGCAAGCGGATTTATAAAGGAGTGGGTGAGTTTTCGTCCTGGCTGGTAATCGACCATTCTAATAGATAAACTCAGCTCCCGATATCTCAAGAATTAAACGTAACTCGTAAGTTGAACCATAAGTATCGATTTCCTACCAGTATTAATTTCAGAGCACCTCTAATCAATATTTGGAAGACTGTACGTGCTTCGAAACGAAGCCAAATTGACACTCGTTGCTCATGCTGCTAAAAAATGTGTCACGAATGGAACCAGTGCCAGGCTGTTGTTTAGACCAGACTTTCTCCGGAAGGACCATCATTTTGTTATGCGTGGTGGTCTACAGACGTGGCTCGGCCATAATAAAATAACGAACTGTCATTATAATGACTTCCGCCAGGAAGTAAGGCAACTATTAGTGCTCCCTCTTTTTTGTTTGTTTTTTCGTCTCCTAAAGTTGATTTCCTTTCACTCTCAAAAAACTTATCGAACGATGTTTAATAAAGTACTTGCACTTCTTAATCTAATTCCAATATTTCTATCGGAAGAGCAACACGCAAGTAACGTCCACGCGCAATTTTCTCTTTCTGAGAAACAGAAGTTTAGTATTACACTTCGCCTCGAATAGCGTTCTCGTGGAGTTATCATTGGAGTCGTGTTGCGATAAGCTTTCTGAGGTCTCGCAACCAGAGCTGCTCTCAGAACACACGGACACAGTAGACACGGTCGGACCGAACCAAAACAACACGCCTATTTAACTGATTTTAGATTGACGAAATCGTCAGGGGACTTACTATACAAATCAATTGTGATCAACGTGTTAAAACAACCTTACACAATATTCCACAGTATTAAACAACTTAACATAAAAACACACAAGGTGAAGTTGCCAACCCTCGACTGACCATGAGGGCCCACGGCAGACGACCCGTGGTGCCGTCCACCGCGCACCCACTGCAAGAGACGACCGATCGTTTCAACCACCACACGCAAAAGAAGCCCGCTCATCTCTCAAGTGCTGCCACCCAGGCTTGCCGCCAGGCGTCACTGCTGGCGCCACAGCACTAACCATGTGATGATGGGGGTAATAAGCACTCGCGAGCACAATGCCACCACCGCTCGATAGTTGTGACTCCTAAATGCAACCTATGCGCAAAACAAGTGAGCCACGAGGCGCAAACCACTTTACAGGGGGTGTTAGCACTCCTACAGCTTGCGGTTGGATTTGTTCTCCCCCAAGAGAAAGAAAACGACAAGCGCAAGGAGACAATCCGTGCAGCAGACGGCTATTCTACGACTGCGTTGCATCTCCGCTGAAAAAAGGGCCATAGCACGGCCACAAAAAAATTCGCGGTTTCCAGCAAAAAAAAAGAAAACAAACATAAGCAGTGAGTCTACTGTGTCTACAGACATATAAAGAAATGGGCTGTAAAAATAGGTTTCATTGCAAAAATGAGCTCTAGAAGTGGCCGCCTGTAAGGCCTGCCCAACGCCGGTGACCACCATTTTACCATAACGTGTGACGTCATATGCTGCACGGAGTGAATCCGTTCGCTTTCTACTAAGCTTCCAGTCGCTGCAAACGGTTCAATATTAATGTCAAACTGTACAAAGCTGAAACATCCAGATTTCATGCGCAAATCACCTCGAACCGTTGCCGAGATGAAAATGCCTGCAGCAAGTTCCTGGTTACGTCACTGCTAACGAATGCATCATCATTGCCCGACTCTCGGGTCACTCGCCTGTTTGAAAGTATTGTTACGGGGATGACAAACACAGGGAAGAGAGAAACGAGTGTATTTGCAATATTTACTGATAGGTGTGACACGCCAGGGCTAATAGCATCTCGCGCTACGACTCCGCTTTTTCTTCAATGATTCATCTACGATGGCGGAGCCATGCCCACTGCCTGGTAACATCACACCTGGCAGACGAAGAGCCGTCACGGCGCCGCTAAGTCAATCAGGACTGGCAGTGTAGTAGCTTTCTGGTCGCGACATATAAACAACATCAGTAGGTGGTGTGGCAGAAGATGAGTGTGGTTCAACGGGAGTGATGAGGTAGTCGACATCGGTGACCTTGCGGAGAACTTTGTAGGACCCGGTGTATCGGGGAAGGAGCTTCTCGCACAAGCTTTCACGCCGTTACGGCGCCCAAAGAAGGACGAGAGAGTCAGCAGGGTAGTCAACGTCGTGGTGCCAGTCATCGTAGCGGACTTTTTTGAGGCCTGACAAGCAGTGAGCCTAGTGTGCGAGATATGGCGAGTGACGCGGGCTCGAGAAGCAACGTCCTGAGCATACACCGTTGGTTCGGTAGTATCAGAAGGAAGGAGTGTGTCGAATGGCAATGCAAGGTTGCGGCCGTTCAGCAGAAAAAATGGAGAATAGCCGGCGGTGTCATGCCTTGACGAATTGTATGCAAACGTAACGGATGTTGGCGTTGCGTCCCAGTCACGGTGATCAGCAAAGGGGTACATGGACAACATGTCTGTAAGAGTTCGGTTGAGGTGCTCTGTGAAACCGTTGGTCTGGGGGATGGTAGGCAGTAGAAAGGTGATGTTCGGTAGGGCAGCTACGGAAGATTTCGTCGAAAGCTTTTGCGAAAAAGCAGCCGCCACGATCTGTAAGAAGCTGGCGCGGAGCCCCATGCCACAGAATGACGTCATTCAGTAGAAAGTCTGCGATGTCTGTAGCACAGCTACTTAGCAAGGCACGACTTATAGCGTATCTGGTCGCATAGTCAGTTGCGACAGCGATCCATTTGTTCCCTGACACGTACGTTGGGAAAGGTCCAAGCAAGTCGAGGCCGACGCGGAAGAATGGTTCCGGGGGAATGTCGATAGGTTGGAGCAGGCCAGCCGTACAGAGCGCAGGACGTTTGCGACGCTGGCAGCGCTCGCAAGCAGCGACATAGTGGCGCCCAAATTTATACAGGCCAGGCCAAAAAAAGCGTTGCCGCATGCAGTGATAGGTGCGTGAAAAACCCAGGTGTCCTGCCGTCGGAATGTCATGCAGACGTAGAAGAATGGTGGCACGCAGGTGTCGGGGAATAACTAACGAAAATTCCGGGCCATCAAGCTTCATGTTGCGGCGAAACAGAATTTCGTCGGAAGATGTATTGACGGAGCGAAGAGTCGGAATGTCCTGAAGATTCTCGCTCAATGACCGTCTTGAAGGTTGCGTCCCGGTGCTGCTCTGTGCCGATGTCGCGCAAATCAGATATGGTGAACACACAAAAATCGCTCTCATGGAGAGCGAGGTTAGCAGGGTCCACCGAATAACGCGAGAGACAATCGGCATCTTAGTGCAACCTGCCAGACTTATTATTTACGTCGAAGGTATACTCCTGGCGACGTAGAGCCCATCGACCTAGGTGACCAGTGGGGTCCTTGAGCGACGACAACCAACACAGAGCATGGTGGTCCATAATAACTGAAAACTCCCAGCCATACAAGTAGGGGCGAAATTTCGCTACAGCCCAGACCAACGCAAAACACTCGCACTCCGTTATCAAATAGTTTCGCTCAGATGTGGAGAGAAGGCGGCTGGCATACGCAATAACACGCGTTTAGCCCCCCTGGTATTCAGCGAGGACGGCGCCGATACCGTGAGCACTGGCGTCTGTGCGAACTTCAGTCGTCGTGGACAGGTCGAAGTGAGCCAGTATTGGTGGTGAAGTAAGCAAGTCGATCAGAGAGGAAAACGCGGCTGCTTGGTCTTGGCCCCATGAGAAGGGCGCGTTTTTTTTTTTTTTTGAGAAGATCAGTTAGTGGTCATGCAATTGTAGCGATATCGCGTATATAACGTTGGAAGTACGAGCATACGCGCACAAAACAACGAACATCTTTGGTAGTAAAAGGCAGAGGAAAGTTCTTGACAGCGCTAATCTTGTCAGGATCCGGTTGGACGCCAGCAGCACTTGAACGATGACCGAGGACAGTGATTTCTCGTCTGCCAAAATTGCACTTTTTTTAGTCCAGCTGGAGTCCCGCTCGACGAAAAACTGTCAGAATTATTGGTCGACAAATGAGTTAGGTGGCTTTCAAATGTTGGGGAAAAAACGATCACATTGTCGTGGTAGCAAAGGCATGGACCATTTATAACCACGGAGGAGAGAGTTCTTCATGCGTTCGAACGTTGCCGGAGCGTTGCACAGCCCAAAAGGCATAACCTTGAACTGATAAAGGCCGTTTGGTGTGACAAAGACAGTTTTTTCTCGGTCTAAGTCGTCGACAGAAATTTGCCAACAGCCCGAACGCAGATCTATAGATGAGAAGTATCGCGCGCCATGAAGGCAGTCAAGAGCGTCGTCGATTCATGGCAGTGGATATATGTCTTTGCGGACTATCTTGTTCAAGGCATGGTATAGTTAACGCAAAATCTTCGACTGCCATCTCTCTTTTTTTACTAAAACTACAGGTGACGCCCATGGACTTGAAGAGGCCTCTATGACTCTTTTGGAGAGCATCTTCTCGACTTCTCGTTGTATGATCTGGCGTTCGGACGGGGAAACACGATATGGTCACCGTCTAATAGGAGTAGCATCGCCGGTATGTATTCGATGACGCACGACGAACGCTTGACCGAAAGGGTGGTCATCGATATCGAAAATATCTCGGTAGGTGGTCAGAACGTAGTGGAGTTGCGCAGCCTGATAGGGCGAAAGATCAGGGGCAATCATCATCGCGATTTCATTGGTAGGTGCGTTTGCTCGGCTGGCTGCAATAGGGGACGATAAGCCTTCAGGGTCTAATGTTACGATGTTACATGCATCAAGCGGAGAAACATGGCCTAACGAAATGCCTTGCGGGAGAACTTGGGTCGAACTACTAAAGTTGAGGAGCAGAAGCTGAATGTAGTTGTTTACGATAGTCACGATGGTACGCGGCACGGCAACTCTTCGGGCCAAGAGCACATCCACTAATGGAGACACTATGTAATCACCGTCAGGAAGAGCTGGTGATATCGTTAAGGCCACAAACGTGGTGGCTTGCAGTGACAGCCGAACGTAATCAACAGCGCACAAGCGGTGTGACGGTGAGGACAACACAGCCCCAAGTCGAGGCAGTTCAAGTTGGAGAACGCCGGTTGCACATTCGATGAGAGCGGCATGAGTGGACAAGAAATCCAATCAAAGAATCAGGTCATAGGGGCACTGCTCAATAACTGCAAAGAGAACAGATGTGGGGTGATCGGCGATTGTGATGAGTGCTGTGCACATTCCCCTGATGGCAATGCTTCTTCCGTCGGCGACACGAATAATGCTAGGAGCAGCCGGTGTGAGAACTTTCTTCAGGTGATGAAGAAGTCGGGGACTCATTACAGAAATATGCGCCCCGGTGTCAATAGGTACAGAAACAGTCAGGCCGTCAACGTCGACGTCAATCGAATATTCGTCGTGTCGGCAGTACAAGAGAGGATTTGAGCTCGGTATCGAGGATGCAGCTTCACCTGTAAGAGCTGCACCGCTTAGTTTCTCTGACAAGAATTGAGCGGGGAGGTCGGGCATCGTCGTAGAGGAAAAGGGGACGACGGGTGACGTCCAGGCGGCGAACGAGACTGATGTCGTCGAGGCGACGGTGAGCGGCTGTGCTGCGCAACAGGGGCATCGAAGGCATTGGAATCTAAGGGTGTAAGGCGGCGGTAGTTGTCGGGGATCAGCTCAGAAAGCTGGAAAAGGCGGTAGCTGTCAGCGCGGCGAGCAGTGCTATACTGTGTTCGGGACGAATACCAATGGTTGTGGCAATATCGTGCGACGTGCCCTATGCGGCGGCCGTTAAAGCATATCGGCCGATCATCCGCAGTTCTCTATTCGGCCGAATTGCGAGAGCGTGGATAAGACCGTTCCTGGGACGGTGACAGGGGGCGAGGCGGCGACCTTCAACGGAAGCCAATTGGTCGAGACTGAGCAACGGCGCAGACATAAAGCCCGAATTGCCGAGTTCTTCGTGCACAATCGACTGTACCAAGCAAACATGCGGTACTTGCGGATCAACGTGGCCGTTGGTAGGAAGAGCAGGTGTAATAGCTTCGATTGCCCACCGGAACATTCGCGTAATTTTGGATGCAGGTGAAGACTACCGACGAGAGGTCAGTCCATCTTCGCAGGAGGACGTCGCAGCGGTGTTCGGCAGTTTAGTGAATGATCTTGAAATACGCCTGTTTTTGGCGAGTTCAAAACACCGGCATTCCTGAATAATATCCTCGACAGACGCGCAGTTCCAGCACATTAGCGGGTTGAACGCTATTCCCTTGAGGACGTGGCCAACCTTATCAGACTCCAACATGTCGTTGTCGACTTTATGACATAAAGCCAGCTCGTCCTGTATATATATATACGGCTCTGTGGACGCCTGAACCCGTACCGACAACTCCTTTTTTGCAGCCGCCTTTCGACCGATGGGCTTCCCAAATAAGTCGCGAAGCTTCCCCTTGAATGTGTCCCAACTGCCGATTTCCTCCTCATGTTTCTCGTACCAGACTTTGGCCGTGCCTTTCAGGTAAAACAGCACGTTGGCCAGCATGAGAGTCGGGTCATACCGGTTGAGCGCACTGGTACGTTTGTAGTCAGCTATCCAGTCATCAATATCAACTTCGTCCGTACCGCAGAACGTTCCTGGATGCTTCGGATGCGTCAGAACGTACGTCGGTGGAGGTGGGGCCGGTGAAGGTGTTGCCGTGAATGGTGCAGGCGTCGCCGAGGCCGATGAAGAGGTGCCCGTGTTCCATCATGGAAACTCCGATTTGACGACCACTGCGAAACTCCGTTGTATGGCGATTCGTTACCCAGCACCTCCTCCAATTTGTTACGGGGATTACAAACACACGGAAGAGAGGAACGTGTGCATTTGCAATATTTACAGGTAGGTGTGACACCCCCGGGATAATAGCATCTCGCGCTTCGAGTATGGTTCTTCATCATTGATTCGTCCATGACGGCGGAGCTATGCCCACTGCCTGGTAACAGAATATTCAGTTTTAAGTCAACTGCTCGAAAAAAAAAACACGCTAAACTTTCACCAGCTTGTTTGTAAACGAACAAGAATGAACCCGCATAAAGCAAATTATGATCTGAAATTGGCTTTCATGGACTCTTGAATGGCCTCCGTCTTTGCAACGCCGCTAACACCCGCTTTGTTGACACGTCGTTGGTAGCACGTCTCTTTTCGTTGGTATATCGCTACCGCCTCTGGTCTAGGCAGAACTGACGTGGTACAGCGTATTTTTTTGAACACCCCCCCCCTTTTCTTGATACGGCCCAACATATGTAACAAAGCATGGGTGCAACTCATAGGTGTAACGTACGTTCGCCGATCTGGTTTACACCCACACTCGTCATTTTATTCTTTTCTTGCGAGACTACAAGTTTGCCTTGGCAACTAACTGGTCAGGGGTTCTCAAACGGGATCCCGCGGAGCTGTCTCATGGGTACTGCTTCGCCATCACACACGGAAAAAAAAAGTTTTTGGAGGCGACTTTTTACCAGTTCCTATTTCCAGTAGTCTGCTCCAGCAACGGCACTGGACAAAAACGCCTCTGTCGTTCTAACGCTTTTATTAGAAATTGAGCCTGCTACAACGGCCGCAATAGCGCTACATTTCCTTCGTCTGTACTGTCCAGTAGTTTCTTCGTTGCCATAGTGACCACAAATAAAAGTTTATTCAATAAATAACAGTTTATCCAATAAATAAAAGTTTATCCAATCCAATAGTGGCCACAGGCTGCAGTGTCCACCATCCAATGCGAAAAGCATAGGCGTTGGTAAACGCAACGCCTTGACGTGCTCGCTTTCTCTGGAGGGCGCTTATGGAAAAAAAAGGGGGGGGGGGGCATTTACCGCATAGTGTATGGTGATTGTGCCTTTGCAACAATCTCAACAAGTTAAATGACTAACCTCTGTCGGAGGAAATAATATAATTGTGTGCCATCACGTCGTCCCCCCTCACACAAACCAGACACACACAATAAGCATTTTTACTGTAAAGCGTGTTCTGTTTTATGCGCAGTAGTAATGCAATAAAGCCGCATCACAAAATGCAGGGGCGGAAATATTCAATTGCGCTGATTGCAGCCCGGCCACTTTAAAACAAAAATGACCCAATAAACGACACTGGTTGATAATTCCTAGGAAGTATCTATTGTGGGATCTGTTTCAGTGGCACGTCAGTTTTCTTTTTTTAAACATGGTGCCAGTAAAATTAATTGTAGACCTTACCCAATCACCATACTCTTCAAGAAGCATGGCTGGGGATTTCAGCTTAATATGAAGTTCCTAAATATTGGTTGGTTGTAAAATTCGCGTGATTACTGTCGCGACATTAGTGAGCAGGATTGATTTGATTGATTGATTTGTGGGGTTTAACGTCCCAAAACCACCATATGATTATGAGAGACGCCGTAGTGGAGGGCTCCGGAAATTTTGACCACCTGGGGTTCTTTAACGTGCACCCAAATCTGAGTACACGGGCCTACAACATTTCCGCCTCCATCGGAAATGCAGCCGCCGCAGCCGGGAAATCGAACCCGCGACCTGCGGGTCAGCAGCCGAGTACCTTAGCCACTAGACCACCGCGGCGGGGCCATTAGTGAGCAGGAAAACAAGTACAATAATGAATCGATTTAATGTAGGTAAGGATGGATGGATGGATGGATGGATGGATGGATGGATGGATGGATGGATGGATGGATGGATGGATGGATGGATGGATGGATGGATGGATGGATGGATGGATGGATGGATGGACGGACGGACGGAC
>WOVY01016201.1:95000-194148 GCA_013436015.1 Rhipicephalus annulatus
ATAACGTAGCAACCCTTTCTTGTCAGATAGTGCTCAATGTACATGCCAGTGGCAGCTAATGGGGATCGCAGCATGCGCGTTAACTAAAAGCCAAATGCTCCTGTCTCTCATTCCCCATTAACAGCCATCGGCATGTACATTGAGCACTATTGCTTATTGTTCAACAACGCACAGAAGGAATATCTCACCAGCTCTTCCTTGGAGGTCAAAATGTTATAATTGTTACATACTGCAACGGTTACGAGGGACGAACGGGTGCCGCTATAAGGAGCTTCGCCCCTGAAACTGTCTGTCTGTCTGTCTGTCTGTCTGTCTGTCTGTCTGTCTGTCTGTCTGTCTGTCTGTCTGTCTGTCTGTCTGTCTGTCTGTCTGTCTGTCTGTCTGTCTGTCTGTTCACGCGTCACATGTGGCACATGCCTGCATAACATGGTCCGTCTTTACGGGTATGCGCCACGGGTGATTAAAATATATATATCAACTGAGAACAAGTAAACGGAATTCGGAAATCAAAATACGACGGTGTTAAGAGGCCGTGTTGCACAAAATACGGGTCCGTTGGTGACGGCGTTGCTGATGGGCGGAAAATCCCGATCGATAAGAAGTCTAAGAACCGTGGCTTGAGCCTTAATCGGCAGGGCTTCTGCACAGCAATCAAACACTGCCACAGAGCCACGCCAGGGCGTGAAAATGCTTAGGGAAAAGGGCTTACCCAAACGTCATGTCGGGGTGACGTCAACTGTGGTTGCAGCGTCGGCTATCTGCATCTACGTCTAGGTAATAAATACTGACTCTGCTAAATACTGTCAAACATTCCTCGAATACGTCGGCAACAACTCTTCATTAGACCGTTATAGTTTATCATACTCTTGATAGAGTGGATTAACAAACTAGTGATAAATAGCTAAGTGTCTCGTTGTTACCCCCGTGCTCATGCCAATGCTTCACGTACTTCCCAGTACCTGATTATCAGAAAATGATAAAACTTATTTGCGATCCCCTAGTATCTACAAAACTCCAGCGTAGTTCATTCAGTCTCGCTTCTGCTATTCATTCCTTTTGTCACTTTCAATATACGTATCTGTAATACATGAGCCACGTAAACATCCGCGACATAGATGCCGAGCGGACAAAACATACGCGAGTATCAGGTCGCTGAGTGCACATTAAGGCGCGGCGATTAGAATCAGCCCAGTTCAGAGTAAAGCACAAACCGTCGAGCGGCTTTCGAAAATCAGCCGATCCATCTCGAACGGATCTTCGTGAAAAGGGGAGAAGAACGGCGAGTGATCCACCACTAACCATGTTGTTCACAGTGCAGATGAATAGCGTTGCACTTTGGCCTCGGAAAAATGGGCTTTTATCACGGGTATGCTTTACCGAGCACTTGCAAGCAGCGTTCTTTGGTTTCCAGATAGAAAAAATTATCTAAATGAAAAGAAAAAAGGGGCATTTCGGGGCGTTGCACTTTGTCCGCGAGAGCGTGCATTGCATGACCGCAAATGTTATTTAAATATATATATATATATATATATATATATAAGCTTTGGCATTTTGCTATTTCGTTTCAGCATTATCGCGTAACACAAGACAAAGATGGAGTAATATTCATAATGTAACTTGAGACTGGCTCCCATTTTGAGAACACCGCCAAAGTTAGAAGCGGCAAAATAAGGAGCTTTCCTATACGCAAGAGCACCGAGTCTAATAACGATGCAACGCTATAGCCTATTGATTTGTTACTTCAACGCAGGGTTTGGTAACCTGTGGCCCGTGCAGCACGATGATGTGTAACTGTCACCGGGTGAACACCCCCTCCCCCCCCCCCACTGCCCCTCGTTGGTCGGTAATATCTCCACCGTGATATTCCTACCTCGACTTTAACTTCTTGTCCCTACTCTAGAACAGCTTCTACTGTATTAAACAAACATGGTTTTAATTCTAGATTAATCGCATTTTTTCATTTATTGGATTTTTTTCAATCGCCAAAGACCCCCCCACCCCAGCCCGATTTGCCATCCAGCCTGTGCCATGTTAGCTTCATGCAACTCGCCCTCTGCTTTACTTCTTGTCATGATCTACAACACAAAAAAACAATACAAATGTTGGTAAGTCTCCAATCATCACCAAAGAAAAATCACATGGTTCCTCGTGCCTAAAACGAATCGCAGACTGAAGTTATCATCTTTCTTTGGTGATTGCACGGACCCCATCTTAGAAAGCTATCTCCACCTTACGTTGTTTCCGATTCTTCCACTGCTTCCGAGATTACAGGGATCGCAAGCTTTGTGTATATGACTAGATATTCGCAGTGCCCTCAAAATCCGCCCCCCCCCCCTTTGACCAAACGACGATGCAATGCAATGGAGTCATCATGTAGCACATTACGTTATGTCACATTGACGTCGTGATGTCAAAAATTTTGGTCATCCATAAAGTGATCACATGGTTATCATTTTTTTCTATCTGTTTCAAGGCCTACCACTTTGAGGATAGTTCGGCCCATAGTCGTTTGGATTAATATATTGAGCTGTGAGATTATGATAGCCTCCGCTACTTCGTCCCAGGCATTGTCCACTGCCATTCGCCTGGCGGAAAAAAGCCATGAAGAGCCAAGACCTCTTTGCCTGCTTTTAAATACCGCAACGTCGCAATCTTGTCCATCTACGATGGGGTGGCGCCAGCAGAGAAATGGGTGGGCTGGAGATCCCCCCCCCCCGAAATTCTCGCCTGATCCGCCCCTCTTTGCTACCCCCTCAAAAGCAAGTACAGTAAAACCACAGCACAAAGGATTTGTGCCTCCATGGTCCTTAAAGGAATTCAATTGTGATCGGTGCCCCTCCCTAGAAAAATCCCGGCGACGCCCCTACATCTACGCTATCAGGATTATCCTACGTCACCAATTTTTGCTTTCGTGACGTCATGAAACATGCTCCTTCTGAGAAGCGAAACACCGAGCTGGTTCCTAACACGTATTTTCGATTGGACACGCCAGAGACAAGATACGATTATGTTGCACACTATTGTGGACAGCTCTGGTAAATTTTGACCTAAGGGTCTTTTAGGGCTGAGGCTACTTAAGGTGTGGGTCAGTCGTCACCTGTATGTATGCATGTACGTAGTAACGAGCTCACAGCTTCGAGGCGAAGCTTCGGAGGGTTTTATCGGCAAACCTTGATCAATCATGGGCCGCGTCCATCCGTCGTCTGTCTATCTGTCTCTCTGTTTGACGCACGAACGGACGGACGCATGGACGGACGCATGTATAGACGCACAGATGGACGGATACATTTACGAACCGATGGATGGATGGACGGACGGAAGAGTGGATGGACTGACGGACGCTTCGCCCCACTCATTGTCACTCACTCCGTGGATATGCTGTGTTTTTTTTTTTTTTGACGTGCACCTTAATCGAAGTGCAATGGCTTCTAGCACTGTCGCCCCCATTGAATGTGACCACCGCGGCCGAGACGGAATCAGCTTCGTTCGTTGCAATAGCAGAGATTCGTAAACACTAGACCACCACGTTACAACTTCTTCCTAAACAGCTCAATGCAGATCATTCGTGGCGCCGTGCAGGTTTAGAGTGAGCACATTCTTCAGAGGTATCAAGGTCAAATACTTATTGGGGTTTAGGTAATGTGCACATACTTTAACGTCGAACACAAATCTAATGCCACCCAGCGCAACAAAGAGCATATATATATATATATATATATATATATATATATATATATATATATGCGTGTGTGTGTGTGACGTCACAAGAAGGTAAGTCACCTCACTGAGTGCATATGTTTCAACTCCCTGCTGTTCCTTCGATTCTTCCTTCTCCTCCGCGCACGCTTAAGTGCAGGCAGATTCCTAAAATAGGCAGCCTGTTAGAAAAAAATTGAAAGCCGTGTGGGCAGTGGCAGAAGAACGGTGTGAAGGCCATGCGCTTCTTTCTATATCACGAAAAGTGTCACTTCGTTGCCAACTTTGGTCGGGTTTTCTGCTTCAAAGCTAGGGCCTTTGTTTACTTTTTTTTTTGTCACACTAGCCCGTCAGACAAGCAAATCCGCTCAAGCCGAATAAGGTCACGAAAGGGAACCTCGCTAGTTCGACATGAAAGTTGGCACTCTAGTGAATGGCCCTGTCTGAAAACAAGCAAGACAGGTGGATAACCTTGTTCTAGAAATCGCGGCTGACAAGAATTCCACCACAATACAAGGGAAGAATTTGCCGACGCTTATTTAAAGAATATTGAAGGCAAATAGTAAGTCGGAGTTGATTGCTGAAACAGCGGCCCAGAAACGTCGTAGTGCAACGTTTGTGCCAAGTAAGTGCCCATTTCGAAATAAGATCACGTTTTAGTAGTCTGCATTGCGTTCGCCCACTTCAAATTACCCACTTCAAGTGAAAACTTTCACGTCACTGTTGCCGTGGACAACGTTGCCCAGTTTTACTGCGCGGCCATCGACATTAGTAGCAGCAGAGCGAAAGTAGCGGAAGTCACAGCATCAACAACGGTCCTTGAACAATTTTCTGCCATGCCCTCCGAGATGGCAGATGTGCTTGGTTCAACGGGGCCCCACTAGATGGCACAACCTGTCCTGTCTAACCAGGCGAAATTTGAGTTTTTGAACCACTCGCGCAATTCTTTAGAGTAAGGTAAGGCGGTTCTTCTTTCTTTCAAGCAAACAGAAATGAACAAGTATCATTTTATTGCGTCTCTTGATGCACGAACGGTTCTTTATTTAGTGTAGCAAGTTCGATCACTAGTCATAATTGCAGGCGCTAACTCTGACGTTTCACCCCGTTGCGGTGGTCTAGTGGCTAAGGTACTCGGCTGCTGACACGCAGGTCGCGGGTTCAAATCCTGGCTGTGGCGACTGCCTTTCCGATGGAGGCAGAAATGTTGTAGGCCCATGTGCTCAGATTTGGGTGCATGTTAAAGAACCCCAGATGGTCGCAATCTCCGGAGCCCTCCACTACGGCGTCTCTCATAATCATATGGTGGTTTTGGAACATTAAACCTCACATATCAACTCTGATCTTATCAAGATCATTTTGCGAATTTCCTACTTGTGCTGCGTGTGTTCTCGTGCATTTACCATAATGTTTTGGTAAGTAGGACACTGTTGTTGATAATATTGTTGTTGTAAACGTCGATACACATTGAGCATTCATTCTCACATAAATTGTTATTTGACTTTAGTGTCCCTTTCAGGTAACGCTTGCATGTGGTAAAAAATGCAATAAATAAAAAGCGAGCGAGACAGAGTGATACAACCATATGAGCACGTTGTGGCTTAAGTGAAACTCGGTATTTTTTTCGAAGCTGCGTCTTCGCAACTCGCGTGGAGAATATAAGCTGGGCGATAAGTACTGCCGAAAGTGATAACGAAAAAGTTGAGCAGATAAGGAGTGAACCAGAAAAAAGATTCCGACTGCTTAACAGCAAGCAATAATGAGGCGTGATTCAGTATAGCATTAGCACGACTGACAGAGTTCTTCGGAAAAATCACGAGAAAGAGAGTGTGCAAATGAATACAAGGTTAAAAATAAGTGTTTATATGCACGACTAAAAGCGGTCCAAGATAAAAGAAAAAAAGAAGAGGCAAGTTCACTTTTGACCTGCCGGCGAGTGAAGGAAGAGTGAATAAGAAGCGCTAAAAGAAAGAAACAAAGAAAGAAAGAACGAAAGAAAGAAAAATAGAAAAGAAAGCAAAGAAGAAATAGAAACAGAAAGAAATAAAGAAGGAGAAAGAAAGAAAGACAGGAATGAATTAAGAAAGAATGAAAGAAAGAAAGACGAGGCAGGTTGTGATCACCTTTTGAGAAAGAAACCAGCGTAAGAAATATCTTTAAGGCTATTCAACGCACAAAAGTAAGTTTTAAAAAAAAGGCAGCAAAATTTTGAGTTTTCGAGCAAATCAAGTGTAAAACTTGAGACAGGTGAAAAAAAAAGAAAAAAACTTGAATGCCACCTGCTCCTCAACACGCGACTCATGTAATGTATTGCTCTAGATCTCTTGGGCGCAACGAATTCTTAGTCGTTTTACGTTTTGACTTCGTTGCGGTGCGCGAAAAAAGTCTCGACTGAAAGCACCGTACACGTCAATCTGGAAAGAATGAACGATTTATCTAACCGGGATTGAAAAAACTATGAAAAATAAAAAAAGACCGATTGCCATGCGCTTGCCTTCCAGACCATAAATGAAGAAGGCAACGATGCTTTGTAGTGGAGGACAAGAGTGTTCAGAAATCGGCCTGCTCTTCGTCATAACACGCACTCGGCTAAACCGAGCACCTCTACAGACTCGCAACACTTTTCTCAACGGTTTTTTGTTTGTTTGTTCTTCCATAAGTAGCAAAGTGGCAGAATGCATGTTGCGAGAAAAGCAGGGAATAAGGATAAGATCATGGCACCTATTTCCTTAAAGTTTTAGTTGGAGGGTGACGTAAAGGGTGGGAGGAGATAGATAGATAGATAGATAGATAGATAGATAGATAGATAGATAGATAGATAATAGATAGCTAGATAGATAGATAGATAAGATAGATAGATAAATAGATAGATAGATAGATAGATAGATAGATAGATAGATAGATAGATAGATAGATAGATAGATAGATAGATAGATAGATAGATAGATAGATAGATAGATAGATAGATAGATAGATAGATAGATAGATAGATAGATAGATAGATAGATAGATAGATAGATAGATAGATGGACAGATGGACGGATAGATGACGGATGGACGGTAGATGGACGGATGGACGGTAGATGGACGGATGGACGGATAGATGGACGGTAGATGGACGGATATATGGACGGATGGACGGATAGATGAACGGATGGACGGATAGATGGACGGATGGACGGATATATGGACGGATGGACGGATATATGGACGGATGGACGGATATATGGACGGATGGACGGATATATGGACGGATGGACGGATATATGGACGGATGGACGGATAGATGGACGGATGGACGGATAGATGGACGGATGGACGGATAGATGGACGATGGGAAGATAGATGGACGGATGACAGATAGATGGACGGATAGATAGATAGATAGATAGATAGATAGATAGATAGATAGATAGATAGATAGATAGATAGATAGATAGATAGATAGATAGATAGATAGATAGATAGATAGATAGATAGATAGATAGATAGATAGATAGATAGATAGATAGATAGATAGATAGATAGATAGATAGATAGACAGGACGGACAGACAGATAGACGGACAGACAGATAGACGGACAGACAGATAGACGGACAGACAGATAGACGGACAGACAGATAGACGGACAGACAGATAGATGGACAGACAGATAGATGGACAGACAGATAGATGGACAGACAGATAGATGGACAGATAGATAGATGGACAGATAGATAGATAAGATAGATAGATAGATAGATAGATAGATAGATAGATAGATAGATAGATAGATAGATAGATAGATAGATAGATAGATAGATAGATAGATAGATAGATAGATAGATAGATAGATAGATAGATAGATAGATAGATAGATAGATAGATATAGATAGATAGATAGATAGATAGATAGATAGATAGATAGATAGACGGACGGACGGACGGATAGATGGACAGATAGATGGATATAGAATATATGCGGTAAATATCACTGGACGGACGAATGGATGGACGGATGGACGGATGGATGGATGGATGGATGGTTGGATGGATGGATGGATGGATGGATGGATGGATGGATGGATGGATGGATGGATGGATGGATGGATGGATGGATGGATGGATTATATGTGGTAAACATCACTGGCGGACACTAATTTCGAGGGGGCTTCTCTGTCCCTCGCCCGACCAGCTCAGACCACACTCCTCGGACCATACCAAACACGAGCAATCAAGTGACACCCCCCGCGCATGCATTGCCTCCACGATGGGGCTCCTGCGCCCTTCCGTTCCCCCCACGCCTCTTTAACCGCAACACTCATTTGGCTGGTAAGGAGCTGCAGGCATGACTGGGTATCGAAGCGGGAAGACGGTTCGTTGAATAAGTCGTGCTGGGGGAGCGTCACGTAAAGGGAGGGAGGGAGATCCGCGCGGTTTTTTTGGAAAAGGTGCTTCCCGTCCTTCCTTTTTATTTCTTCACCATGCCCACATTCCCTATTCCTGCGTGTCCCCTCGCGCGTGTTGTCGCCGCCGTCCCCAAATGGAGACGCAATTTAATTTCGTCGTGACGCGGTAACCCTTCAATATGCAAGTCAAGCAGGTGCCGCTTCGCGACTTCGCGGTCGAACTGCTCGAACGACAAGAACGGTTCCACAAGCACGACGTAGGTTGCGGTTAAGGGAGAGAAGAAGCTTGAACAGAGCGAAACGAATGACTCGCGAAAACCCACCGATTGTCGAGATGATGAGCTTGATCTCTTACTGTTCCCTTTTTTTTTTTTTGTCTTTCGCATACGTGCATCTCTTTTTTGTTTCCCCTATTTTATGAATCCTGAGTCAAGTCTGGAAGGTCTCGCTTATTTGTTTCCTTCACACTTTCTTTTGTTGGTCACAGTTCTTTTACTATCCTTATTCTCCGTGGTTACCTATTTCTTTTTCTTTGTTTATGTTTTTAATGCCACTTCCTGTTCGAAATGAGTTTGAGATGAACATTTCCCCCCTTATTTTCCGTTCAATATTCCAATATAATTTGACTTTGGCTTCCGCTGTATCGTTCTTTTCATGATATTCTTGTATATATAGGGCACTGTGTCAAAAGATGTTGCTAAAACTGCCCGGAAGTTGTCCTGATGAAAGAATTCAATTCAATCTGTTGCCTGTTTGCATTTGTTGAGGATAACCTCCATTTCTTTTTCTTGTTTGTTTGTGAACACTCATACATGATTTCGCAACACGCGCGAAGCCCTTGGCAAGGAACGCTATCACCGTGGTATTTCTGCCAGGCCGGACATACATGGGGAGGTCAAACGTTCCCAGGTCACACCGGCGTAGTAATACATGAGTTAGTGGCCTAGGAGCTTTTGACCAGCCCTGTACGTATCTCCAGAGGCACACGGAAGTAGCGAATCATGCAAATAAATGACGTGCGTTGATGGCACCTAAGTAACATGTACATTAACGAAAATGGATGCATGACTTTCCCACAGTCATGTGAGTCACACCGGTCCTGGATGCGCTTCAATGCGACGCCACGTCACCCTAAGCAAAACACCATCGTTATAAATCACGTTTCTATTGCATAGTTATAAAGGACCATTGGAAAGTTTGAGCTTTATAAAAAATGCTCTTCTTGTACAGCGTCTGCCACAACTCTGCGGATGCAGGCTGCCATTAGAGAGGCTGGCGACGTTCTTCCGCGGAGATAAAACCGTCTATTATTAGATAAGTGGAGAACCCTAAACGCCAGCAGCACCTCGCTTAAGACCGCGTGGCCGTTTTGATCGCGAGATGTCGTGTTTCGACCTTCCACTATATAAGAAATCACTACTGCCTACAGCACACCATGTCGTCTTTCTACCTACCACTATATAAAAAATCACTACCGCCTACAGCGCACCATGTACCCCCCTCACCCTCTTTACACCATGGAGCTTCGCGCTACCATGAAACACTATGGCGCCAGTTATAGACTTACGTTTCCTACCCAATCTTTTCACCATCTTACACACCCTGCGATATACCCCTCCCCTTTGTGCATTTTCTGCCAACAAATAGATACCCTAGACCATATCATGTGGGGGTGTACTCGGTGCCCACAAACCTGATTATCTACACATTAATCGTAAGGAGCAGTGGGAGGCTGCTATGTGCAGCTCCGCACCTGAGGTCCCGGACCAGATTCAGGACTTGGCCAAGAGGGTAGCGGTAACCTACGCTGAGTAGGCCCCTCTGACAATCCACCTCCGCACCTTTTCCTCTTGGGATGAATAAACTTTTTCTTCTCTTCCTCGCGCAAGGCTGATCTGAGCTGGCCATCTTACTTAATTTGGGTCGGTGTCTCGTGCCAAGAAAGGCTGATGACGCCAACAACACAACCTTGCTTCGCAAACAGCTACGGTAAACATGTCGGCAACGAATTTCAGTTCAGTGCACTTTATACGAGCATCGCGCTCTGGTTAGTGGTCTTGCAATAGTGTAACCTCGCACTGTTTTTATTGAAGATAAGAATGTCTTTATCACACATTTTACACACAGAAACGAAGCGTACCGACTGCGACAATCAAGATGTGAAGACTATGAATAAACACTGACCAAATTCAACGAGCGCATTTGCTCGCGTTACCAGCGCTGTTAGCATGAGCGGACACTGTATAATGCAGCGTAGGCTATTCATTCGGTTATTCTGGTAATTCTCTTGTAGTCATTTCCTTTGCCTTGAGTTTTATCATAGGGCCTCATCAAGTGTGAGGTCCGCGGTACGGCATCATGCTCTTCCTTGTAGAGTAGCTAGTACTCTAAATCGTTACCCACTTTTTTCTAAACTTACTCTTGTCAGTCTTGGCAGTAGTTTCTTTGCTAATGTCATATAGTACCGGATACAACGTTAAATATTATACGTCGAAACAGCAACATTGTCTTAATTTATCTTTGGCAGTATTCAGACAGGGCCGCGCACAGCAATCAAGGATACGCTGAGAGTGTACTTTGTAAGTTTAATTGGCAGCTTATATTCTACATCATTGCTCCTATTTATCATTGAGTTGTTAATGGACATGTGCCACAGTCATTTTTATAATTGCATGTAAAAATATCTGTACGAACTCCATCTATGGTAACCTTTGTGAGCCCTCGATGTGTATAGGACTTAATCGTTAGAGGTATTCTGTGAGATTTAACTGCACAGAATCCTTCTAATTATTTTTATTTTTTATTTTTCAGTAATTTTTATGTTTTTATTGCTTATGTGAGTGTGTGTGTGTGGAGAGAGGGGAGTGTGACATATTAGTATCACGATGATAGCCAACACCAACGTATCCTACTTTCTCGCGTAATTAACAGCGCAGCAGTTATAAGATCGAGAAACCCCGTGTCACCTCGGGAAAAAACAAAATGCCCACCTATGAAGTCACCTAGCGTTGCCTAGCAACCACACGGCACAGCTGCGCATTCATTTCCTAGCTTGCAAACCACTTAAATGACCCCGCCACATTTGGTTACGTGACCGAAATCGCGTAACATCACGTAACAACCAGTCACGTCAAACCACTTAAAAACTAATCACGTGACATCTTTACTAGGTCGGCCACTATAGCTCGGATTCAATCTTGTGCCACTAGTGCGAGTGGTGAACAGTTTTTTTTTTCTCATGTTTATATTTCAAAATAGTTATTAAGTCCAACGATTGAACTGTCTACCACTTTTCTTGCTTTGTGGTTTGCGCCCATCTAGAAAGTGAGTAACGCAGGTCACGTTCAGTTTCGTCCCTGACTTTGAGCTAGCGCACAGCGTTTGGCGGCCGTTCAAATCCGTTCGTGCTCGCGAATCCCGGTGCGCTCGAGGTGACGTCGGGGGACGCGATGCACCGCAGGATGCCGGGAGAGTCGGTGGCGCGGAAAAAGCGCTGGGCCCGTCGCAAATGAAGGGCTCAACGAGGTGGAAGATTGAAATGAGGGAATCGCGGGACGAGGAGCAAGAAGAGTGGGGGACAAGAGGGAAGCACCGAGGGACGCGGTTGCGAAAGAGGGGAGACGTCTTTATTTACTCCGTACCTGCAGCTATAGATGGCCCGGTGAAACGTGCGGGTCACGCAAGCGGCACGAAATACGGTAAGTGGTTGGAGAGAGCAAAATATCAAACGGGGAGGACGCACTTTTTTTCTCTTTTTCTGCGATCATGTCGTTGTTGGGTCAATGGGAATGGAGCTGGGGATGAAGGTTGATGTAGAGATGGAGGTGGAGGGGAAAGTTTTATTTAAATATGAACCTCTTCCAAGCTGAGGCCAGGAGGAAAGAGAGGGGAATGCGGGAAAGGATTGGCACTGCGCGAAAAGCGAACTAAAAGCTGTCCAGATCAAGAGCCCTCTCTAATAATTTCGTCTCGGTAGTTGACAAGGGGGAAAGATTGTGCGGTGTACAAAAGAAAGGCCGAGAAACCGAGAACGGAAGACGAGGTCCAAGCAAATTGAAAGATGCGAGGGATACTGCAACCTGGCGTGCAATTCCACGTGAATTGAGGGTAGAGCGGGGTTTTTTAAGGGAACGAGAACGCGTAAAACAAGGATGAAACGAGATCCAAACGACAACAGCGCACGTGCCGTCGTTTGTTCTTTCATCGTTCTTTGTTTTACGCGCTGTCCCTCACTGCAATCTATGCGACACCAAATCGTCCAGCGCCGTACCGTTTTGTAAAGATTAAGGATAGCGTACTATTCTGATATCGCTGTAGATGTTAAGGAAAATTTTAGAAAGAGGGAAGCTGTCTGTACAGGGAGCTCCTTCACAGAACCAGTGGGTGTAAATGAAAGTCGAGCACCAAAGTAACAAGCAGATAAGTACAGTCGTTAGTTGTTTAGGCATACTTAACCAGACACATCTTTTGTGAAACCTATGGCTCGGCCGTTAGGCGAAAAGGAAACAAGTAGAGCGTGATGGTGCACTTCCGGTCTGGTGTGCAATGCGGGCGCGGAAGTGCGGCTGAATGAGACTGCGATCGCTCCACGTGGAAGTGAAAATGAGAACTGAAGGCTTTCAAAGAGAGAAACCTTTTTTTTAAACCTAAAAAAAAAAGTTCCGTGGGCTCGTTATGAAAGCCTCCCGAATCTTTCACTCGTTTAGACCGAAATCTGTGTTTCAAGGACGCCGGGGTCCTTGAAGTGGCATCACTTTTCAATTGCCGAGGTGTATTGAATTAAATACTCGCAGTTCACATAGTTGTGGATGACACCTTGATGTTTGCACTCTGCTTGACAGCTACTGCGTTAGTAAACACGCAACCCACGCGTGTGAACATATATTGATAAAAACGTGAGAAGTTTCCTTTCGATAGCAGTTGTGGCTCCCGTATAAACCGCATTAAAGCGTTTAGGGATGCGCGGTAAACGACCGTTTGGCCCTCCGTGCCCTTGCGTACATAAGCGAACGAAGGGGGAACATTGATCAATGGCTGGTTTCTTTCTGTTAGGCACAGCTTGAAGAAACTAACAGACAATGATTTTAAACATGATATAGGAGAAATCGCTTGCGCATTATAAGTGCAATATAAAGAACTCGCCGCAGCAATAGCGAGTGATCGAATACAAACTTCGATAAAACTATTAATAATGCTATTGATGACGCCATTGCTAACTCTATTCGCAAGATAACGCTGTCAAACCTGCGAACTTCCCTAACCAATTAGGTCACAGTGTTGTTCGCTCCTTTATTGTCCACTTTATTGCATAATTATGTCTGTGTAATCCTGGAAACGCTAGCCAGCGCTGCTCGCAGGCATGGCGGTGACGGCGAGGGTGAAACATGTGCACGCTTCTCTTGCAAGGTGACGTCACTTTGCACGGGGTTTTATAACGAATGGTGAGCTGACCAATAAACCTTCGCATTTGAAACAAAACATTAAAAAGCATACATAAATAATACAGATTAAGAAAAGTAAATCCGTGAATGTAAAGCTCTCTATTGAAGCATAGAAACATATAACACACTGAAACTTTATTTGCCCTGAAAAAAAAACTTACAGGAGCAGGAGCAGAGACTGAAGGCTATACAGCCTGACAAAGGGCCTCTGCTCCTAAATACAGCTTGACACGCAGGCTACAGAGCATCTGCATATCTAACAAATATTATGAATGTACTCTTGCACAAAAATACAAACCAACATTAGCATAGTCTTACTACGCAGTGTGAAATAAACACGAAAGATATTCATCACAAAGCAACATTTCAGTAGACCTAAAAATACAACAGCACAACATGAAAATACCAGTAGAGATCTTCGTAGCACTTTGCAAAATATTAGAAATCAAAGATATAGAAAGACAAGATATTCGACTAGATATTGTGACGATGGAACGCGTTTATTTACAAGATGGGTAATGCAGAGGTGTAGCTCAGCGAAGGATCCACAGCGTCGCTCGCGAGCCAGCTCAGTCTCTTCCTCCTCTTCGTCGAATCTTCGCTAGCGCGTTTCACTTCCCGGTTCGTAGACGATGCCCTCTGGGCGAGTCACTCAGATGGTTGATGGTGGCACGATTTAAGGCGCGCAACGTGTGTCAGTTGTGTTTTGCTAGAGCGGCGACCATTGCTTGTGACGCTCGATATTACGTACGTGACGTCGCTGAGGCGGTCAAGAATGACGAATGGACCGGAATAGTGAGCCAAGAACTTCTGGCACAAACCACGTTTGCGGGCTGGTGTCCATAACCACACAAGATCGCCCTTACTATAAGATACGGAGCGATGGCAGGCGTCGTAACGTTTCTTAGAACGCTGCTGGGATGCCAAGGTTCGGAGGCGTGCGATGCGACGGGCTTCTTCTGCGCGGCAGAGCGTCTCGGCTATCGAGGTTTCCACGTCTAGTGTGAAAGGTGGTATAGTGTCGAGACAAATTCGTGGGGAGCGAGCGTACAGCAGGTAAAATGGAGAGTCACCTGTAGTCTCATGCTTCGCGGTATTGTACACGTACGTGGTGTAAGGTAGCACTTCGTCCCAGTTTTTGTGCTTAGAATCGACATAGACAGCATGTTCGTGAGAGTCTGGTTCGTGCGCTCTACGAGATAATTGGTCTGCGGGTGATATGGTGTGGCATGGCGGAAATGGCAGGCAGACAGACGCAGGATCTCTTCAACGACGTCGGCAACGAACTGACGTCCGTGGTCACTAATGACAACGCGTGGAGGACCTTGGCGGAGAATTATACAGCGAAGCATAAACTGCGACACGTGCATGGTCGTTGCAGCAGGTATTGCAGCAGTTTCTGCGTAGCGCGTTAGGTAGTCAACACAGACGACGACCCATCGATTGTTACTGCTCGATCGTGGAAATGGACCGAGCAGATCGACACCAACAGTCTCGAAGGGAGAGTTAGGAGGTGGAACAGGATGGAGAAGTCCTGGCGGCGTAGCCGTGGGACGTTTGTGTCGTTGGTATTGTTCGCATCCAGCAACGTATTTTTCCGTGTCGTGTCGCATCTTGGGCCAATAGAACCTTTGCTGGATTCGTTGAAGCGTTCTGGCGAAGCCCATGTGGCCGCAGGTTGCGTCGTCGTGTAAGGACCGAAAGACGTGAGCCCGTAAAGTGCGTGGAACAACTAGAAGCAGACAGGCGCCTTGTCCGGAATAATTCTTCTTGTAAAGGACGCCGTCATGAACCACAAAAGAGCTTGGGTTTGCGTGTTCTTTTGCGGAGGCGAACAGAGAATCTAAGGAGCGGTCCTCTTGTTGGGCTGTCCGGAAAGTCGCGAGATCAGGGAACTCAGAGGCAATAGCGCCGATATACTGGTCGAAGTTGTCAGCGTCGCACTCAGTCGTCGGTAGAGGAAGGCGCGATAGGCAGTCGGCGTCTGCCTGCCGGTTACCGCTCTTGTAGCGTACTGTGAAGTCGAACTCCTGTAAGCGCAAAGCCCATCACGCCAGTCGTCCAGATGGGTCTCGGAGGCCTAACAACCAGCATAGAGAATGATGGTCGGTGATTACCGAGAAGCGACGGCCGTAGATGTATGGGCAAAACTTGTGCACGGCGAAAACGACTGCGAGGCACTCCTGTTCTGTGACTGTGTAATTTCGTTCTGCCTTGCTCAACGAACGACTCGCGTAAGCGACCACGTGTTCAGCATTGTCATGGCGCTGAACGAGCACTGCACCGAGGCCGATTCCACTGGTATCTGTGTGAATTTCCGTTTCAGCAGAAGGATAGAAATGGCGTAGTACCGGTCCTGAAGTCAGTATGAACCGAAGCTGCTTAAAGGCTGCTTCGCAATCCGGTGTCCAGTGGAAAGGGACATCCTTTTGCAGCAAGTCAGTGGTTGTGCTTTATCAGCGAAATTCGGAACAAATCGACGAAAGTAAGAACACAGGCCCAGGAAGCTACGCAACTCCCTGGGGGACTGCGGCTGCTTGAAGTTGCTGAGAGCGGCGACTTTCTGCGGGTCCGGTCTCACGCCATTTTTATCCACCAGGTGTCCCAGAACCAAGGTTTCACGTTCTCCAAAGCGACATTTTTTTTAGTTCAGTGTAAGCGCAGCTTCCGCGAGACAGTTAGAACGAGGTCAAGGCGATGATTATGTTCTTCAAATGTTCGGCCAAAAATCACCACATCGTCCAGGTAACACAGGCAAATTTCCCATTTGAGGCCCCGTAAAACGGTGTCCATATATCTTTCAAATGTGGCGGGGGCATTACACAAGCCGAATGGCATAACATTAAACTCAAACAGACCGTCGGGTGTAACAAAGGCCGTCTTTTCTTTGTCAGCCGGATCCATGCGGATCTGCCAATACCCGGATGGCAAGTCCACCGATGAAAAATAGGACACTGAATGCAGGCAGTCGATGACATCATCGATGCGAGGAAGCGGGTACACGTCCTTCTTAGTTATAGAGTTGAGACGTCGGTAGTCAACGCAGAACCTCCAGGACCCATTTTTTAGGAGCGAAGCTCCTTATGGCGTGGCTTGGGCGTCCCTCGTATGTAACCACCACTGGCACATACCCGAAATAGGTATAACACTTGACCTCCAAGGTGGTGCCAGTGAGAGATTTCTTCTGTGCGTTGTTTAACAATAAAAAATAGTGCTCAATGTACATGCCAATGGCTGCTAATGGGGAATGAGAGACATGAGCATTCGGCTTTTAGTCAACGCGCACGCTGCGATCCCCATTAGCAGCCATTGGCATGTACATTGAGCACTATCGGACAAGAAAGGGATGCTACATTATACTCGCTGGGTGTAACCTCCTTAGCTTTAGAAAGGTTTAGCGAGCGTTGAGCCGCAGTGCCATGAATACAATGAACTTGTATATACCATGAATGAACTCAAGGTGGTTAAAAATGAGAAGTAGATACGAAGTGGAAGCCGTAAGAAAGTAAAAGCCGAATTCTCCTGTCTCTCATTTCTCATTAGCAGCCATTGGCATGTAAATTGAGCCCTATCTGACAGGGAAAGGTTGCTACGTTATACTCGCTGGGCATAACCTCCTTGGTTTTCGAAAGGTTTAGCGAGCGTTTGGTCGCAGTGCCATGAATACAGTGAACTAGAATATACCATGAACTCGAGGTGGTTAAAGGTGGGAAGTGGACCCAAAGCGCAGGACGTAAGAAAGTGTGCGTGTGCCACCTCTCGTTTAGTCCTTGGAATGTCCGCTGGATGGCGGTGCTTCTATATGGGGAATATATTATAAAAAGATGCAAGATGGTGGGACTTGGAGTGTTGAATAGATGAACGAACGGACACACAAACAGATGCATGGATGGACGCATGAACGGACGCAGGGGCGGATGCACGAAATAACGCAGGGACGGGCGCACAAACAGACGCATGGGCGGTCACACAGACGGACGCATGGACGGACGAATGCTTCGCCCCACTCTCCATCATTCACTCCGTGGATATGCTGCCATTTTTTTCTTGACCAAGATAACAGGCGCGGCCCAGGGACTTGACGATTCTTGAATTACGCCAGAGGTTAGCATCTCGCTGACTTGCTCTGAAATTACCTTGCGCTCTGACGCGGAAACTCGATAAGGTTTCTGTCTGAGGGGGTGCGCAGATCCGGTGTCGATCTTGTGACGAGTGCGTGTGCTGGGCGTCTGAGGTCTATGCGACTTCCGTGCAAAATCAAATACTTTAGCGTACCTGGCCAGCAGTGTAACCAACACTTTGCGCTTATGCGAGGGAATAGACTTGCTAACCATCTTATAAAATTCGTATTCCGTGCCGGATACATCAGCATAGTCCGAATTTGCCGCATTGCTGAGAGCTCCTATGCAGATACTGCACTGCACTTCAAACATGGCAAGGCGCATTCCCTCTGGTAGTACAACAGACTCGGATGAGCAGTTAACTACCCATAATTTAGTTTTTCCCTCGGTGAGAGACACAACGCAGCGCGGCAGAAAGATGTTTTTCTTCATGCAAGGCAAAGGCAACGGCTCAATCACAATATCAGGAGAACTGAAACTCGAGTCGGCATTCGAAGCAGCAACGGGCACGCTGGCAGTAGACCATGCCGGTAGAATAGCGTCTTTAACTACAACGAGGTTGTCGTCTCCGCTACGCTGAGGCTGCTGGGCGAGGGCGGACAACAGAACCTCGCCTGCCCCGCAGTCGACAGTCGCACGGCACTCTCGCAAGAAGTCAATTCCAAGGACAACGTCATGCGTGGAATGAGCGAGCACTGCGAATTCTGCCTTGAACGCTTTACCAGCAACACGAACTGACACAGTGCACACACCTACTGGACACAAAGCCGTGCCGCTGACTGCTCGAAAAGTAGAAGATTTATCCCAATAAAACATAACCTTGCGGCCAAGTCTCTCCTTGAAAACTAAGCTCATTACAGAAACTGTTGCACCGGTGTCTACCAGAGTCATCGTGGGAACACCGTCAATGAATACATGAACCTTGTTGTGAAGCATGTGAACTAATGGAGGCATACTTGTGTGCAAAGCGGTACGTCCAGCGACCTCGCCTCCATCAGCCGCGCCGGCTAGTTTCCCGGTGGCGGAGAGGAAAGCCGCGGCCGGGGACGGGGAGATGGGGACCGTCGCTGGCGCGTAGTAGGTGGCGTCAAGCTCCTCACAGAGGCAGGCGAGTCACTGCGGATGTTCGGCCGGTGCCCGTGCTTCTGGGCAGTTGAATCCGAAGGCCAGTATGTGTAATCGGGCTGTTGGCTTCGCCGTGCAAGCATCGCTGGTCGGTCAGAAAACGTCGTGCGTGGGCGACGTCGCGATGGGCAAAACCGGGCGATATGTCCGCGAACACCGCACTGGTAGCACACGGGGCGTTCCCGAGGCACATTGAATGCTGCGGTGTGGAGAGGATGCTCAGGGAACTGTTGCCACTCGGACACAAACGGAGGCGGTTGGCTGTCGTAGCTATAACTGCAGCGGGGCGCATACGACGACTCGACGTAAGTAGCCTGTGGTGGCGGAGCCCTCAGCCGTGGACTGCGGGTGGAGTAACTGCGCTCGTCGAAACTCGCAGCATTGATGCTTGGGGATAGTGTATCACACTGTGGGTCTCCAGCTTGCATGGGAACAGAGACATGGCGACGCAGTTCCTCCCGTACAATCTGACGAATGGTGGAGGAAAGGTCGGCAGGTAGAGAATTTTGGCAGGCATCGACGGTGGCAACAGTCGTGACGTTGGCCAGACGTCCGAACTTCGATGTGATGCGACGAGTTTTAAGAGCCTCGAAGGTTCGGCAGTGGTTAATCAAGTCGGCCACGCATTCCAGGCTCTCCTTGCCAATGAGGAAGTGGTAGACGTCATCGGCGATGCCCTTGAGTATATGGCCCACTTTGTCTTCTTCCGTCATGTGGGCATCCACCGACTTGCACAACTTCAGAATCTCTTCAATGTAGGTTCTGCATGTCTCACCGGTGACTTGAGCCCTCTGCGACAACGTCTGCTCGGCACGTTTCTTCTTCGTTGCTGGGTCTCCAAAGCATTTCTTAATTTCCTCCACAAACTGGTCCCAGGTTGTCAATGTGTCTTCATGGTTCTCAAACCATACCAGCGCCGTGAAATCGAGGAAGAGCCCCACGTGAGACAGCTGGCTAGCCGCATTCCAACTGTTCGAACGGCTCACCCGCTGATAGTGGCTTAGCCATTCGTCCACGTCATCGCCGGGTTTCCCTGTGAAGGTTCGCGGCTCCCTGTAGTGGTAGGGCGACGTCCTTGCGGCTGGTCGCTGGTGGTCTCCGTCCGAGCTCATTTCTTGAGGTAATGGTGCCAAGCCCGCTAGTCGACGGCTGCGGCGAAGCTCGTGTAGCGGTTCCGTCGTTAGGGGACGGTGCCTCTCCGGTATCACTTGGTAGTAGCTAGCTTACCCCGCATCCACCACAATTGTGACGATGGAACGCGTTTATTTACAAGATGGGTAATGCAGAGGTGTAGCTCAGCGAAGGATCCACAGCGTCGCTCGCGAGCCAGCCCAGTCTCTTCCTCCTCTTCGTCGAATCTTCGCTAGCGCGTTTCAATATTATAAATCAAACAAACTTTAGATATCGTGCTCAATATCACGACGCATTAGTATGGTTTTGATAATTGTGTTAGAAGGTGTGAAAATGTGATTTAGAAGACCTTGTTGACAATTTAACATTGTGGGTGTTTGGTATTGATCGTGTTTTTTGCCATAATTTGTCCTAAATGTTGGGATTTCGTGGCGTTGCTGACGCATGTGGTAGTTAGTACTTCCAGGTGTAATCTGAAGACATTGTGGCTTATTTTTTTACCCATTGCAAATGTCTGAAGTAATGCAGCTGTGTTACGTTTAACATTTCATATTTTTTCAGAGAGTGGTTTAGTTTTCAAATATCTGATACTGCCGTGGTATTGCTCAAATGCTCGTAAGACTATTTTCTGGAGAACTATTAATTTTTTACAGTTTGTCTATGTGGTAGTTCCCCGTACTAAGATAGAGTATATCATTTTAGAATATGGAAGTGGATAATGAAATTCTACTTGTAACCATTTTGGCAAAACTGCACTGAGATTGTATAAACATCCTATGGTTCTAATAACTCCTATCGTAACTTATCTACATCTGTATTCCGTGTCAAGCTTTCGGCAAACCATAAGCCTACAAACTTCTGGCTGGTGACCTGCTCTATCTCGCTGCCCTCAAATAAAACAGTCACACTGTAGCTACGCGGCTTATTAAGCGGGGCGAATCCTATGTATTTCGTTTTACTAACGTTTAGTTGCAATTTATTTAAACTAAGATAACCAGACAGCTGATATATGTAGTCATTAACTGGGCGTTCAAGTGCTAGAATGGATGTACCACTGAAGAATATGTTGGTGCCATCTGCATACATTATTAACTTGGGTGAACGTGGGATATTGCACAGGTCATTTATATAAATTATGAATAACAGAGGACCAAGTATCGACACTTGCGGTACTACTCTTATTATATTTGCGTAAGAAGATGTGCTTTTGTTTATACAAACATATTGATAACGGTTTGATAAATAGCCTTTCAATAATTCAAGAACTACACCACGTACGCCGTACTTGCTAAGTTTACACGTTAGTGCTTCGGGGAATACAGAATCGAGGTTTAATCGATTACTTTTCTTAATCCCCTAACAAGAATGCGGATTGCTTATTTTTCGGGACAGTAAGAATGAAAAAAATTCCGCCATATCCACGAAGTGAATGATGATGAGGGGGCGAAGATCCGGATGTAAACCTGGTAAACCATGAATCCTCTGTACATTTTGCCCACTCAATTTTATTACATCGCTCCGCCTAGCGTACATCGCCGCACTAAATCGAACGATTGCCTTCAACCAATGACACGCGCCATATGTGACATCATTCCTATTTTATAAGATCTCGCGTCTTTCATCAACTACAAGAACCGCTTTTAGTTTATAACATCTTGCATCTTTTCATCATCAGCTACAAGTACCACCATCTAGTAAACACTACAAGAACTAAACGAGAGGTGGCTACATACAGGAGACGGTACCGCCATCTAGTGAACACGGCAAGAACTAAACTAGAGGTGGCTAGATACAGGGGACGGTACCGCCATCTAGTGAACACTGCAAGAACTAAACTAGAGGTGGCTACATACAGGCTACAGGGGACGCACAGCCCACGCCCTAAGGAGCTTCGCCCCTAAAAAAAGAAAAACATTCCCACAGAACATCGTAGCATTTGCTTTCGCTCCCGCTTTTCCGGAGAAAGTTGCACATGAGCAGGAATAATTGACACATATGGGTGGGTGGTAACGCGCATAGTAAGTCTGACTTACAAAGCTGGTGGCGTTTTTCGAAACGTGTCGCAAAACTGAAATGGTGCTTACGTTTATTACCATTAGCTACATCGTCATCGTGTAAAATTCAGTTTAATACAAGAATAATAAAGAACATAATGCACAACGCTTTATGGCCTTTTTTTCTCCCAATCCCCAGGAAATACTCAAAAAACAATCTGAGTTTTCGAGGAATTTGAATGCAATCTCCCTAAAGACATTTAAAAGCTTAATTTTTCAAACAAAAAAACTCCATTGGGTACGACACCGCCTCTGCGCAAACGAAAAAAAAAACAGTTCATGACACGACATTATGGCAGTGATAGCCATCTCCCTACACTCAATCGTCCAATTTCTTTATCTTTTTGTCCGCTTCCCGGAAATCAATCATTTTGTACATCGCTTATGAATGAAGTGTATGGTGTGTGTTTAGAAAAAGTGGTTAACAATTTAGAGTACTAGGTACTCTACTATGGGAGATCGAAAAGCCGTCCCGTACCATGCAGCCGATTTGGCTGCTTTGGTTGCCAGTGTGTACGCCATAGAACCTTACAGTATCTGTTCAAGTATGTTTTAACAGCAAAGTTATTTAAGTCGGTCGTAAGAAGTTTGGCGCGTACCAAAAGCTATCATCAACGTGACTAGGTATGTGCCACCTGGTCATGAAGCTTTGCGCCAGCGTGCCGGACGTATCAAGTACTTCTCTTCTTCTCTTCTTTGCCCTCTCTTTCTTTTTCTCTCTTTCTTTCGTTCTGTCGCAGTGCCCCCTTCCGACTACTTCTTTCCTCCACGCCAGGAATCGGACTGCCATCAACGTGCTTAGCGCGCAGCACTTCAGTTTCCACAGGCAAACGCGAAAGTTGTGCGTTCAATTTCATATCCAGTCAGCAATGAAATGTAGCAACGTTAAATGGCCCTTTCTGCTATTTCAGAAACCCAACGTACAAATGTGGTACTGAATACGTTAACCTGTTGTGCTTTCAAACACAAATAGTGTGTAAATATTTCTTTGGTATTTATTTTTCGAGATTGGGCTGCCCGTGACAATGCATATACGAAGTGGAGGAAATTCAATGGAAAATCTGTAATGATTATCGCACTGTAACTGTTTTGTAGCGTGAGTACCCGACAACTGCACGATGGTCACTAATGGATGAGGAAGACCAAAGCACAGGCAGAAAGAATATAAGACTATTTACAATGCGATGTCCTTGAACGAACACATGCGTTGCAGTATAGAGCACCGCCGCGGTGGTCTAGTGGCTAAGGTACTCGGCTGCTGACCCGCAGGTCGCGGGATCAAATCCCGGCTGCGGGGGCTGCATTTCTGATGGAGGGAGTAATGCCGTAGGCCCGTGTGCTCAGATATGGGTGCGTGTTAAACAACCCCAGGTGGTCAAAATTTACGGAGCCCTCTACTACGGTGTTTCGCATAATCATATGGTAGTTTTGGGACGTTAAACCCGACATATCAATGATCAATCGTTGTGGTATAGCACTAGCTTCTCGAGGACGCTTACATTCATGAGAGATTCTGTAGCGGGATCTGTTTGCTTGGCTTCCCACCTGACTAGCATAGAGGTGTTTAATCAGTCTACGGCGGAGTTATCATGACGTTATTGATTCTCTTACGTTCAAATAACTTGGAAACGGAAGCAGACAAGCTAAGGACGCCCTGTTTTGCCATCTTCTCTCCTTAGCTAACCCTGTTCCATTGCATGGTAGCAAAACAAAGTTTTTCGTTCGTTATGTCTTTCCAGTTTCATTTATCTTCTATACAGTCCTAAATTTATGCAGATGAAAGGTTCACCATAAAATCTCAGAGAAAAGACGCTGTAGCAAAGCTTCGGTTCTCATTCGTACTCGTTGATTTCAGGTGGCATTTGCTATCAAATGGTGCGGCAACAAAACACATATATATTGGGTGACCTAGTTCATCTATTGCTGTCTACCAGAGGTTACAAAATTATGCCTCAAAGTAATTAAGTTATGTTACTTTCTTCGAACGCTATAAAATGTAAATCAGTTACATTTGAAATTACTGTTGGTTAAAAAGTATGAAATTACCTAACGTGTTAGATTTTAAAATAAACGAGATTTCTTTTCAAATTATTGAAGTAATTAAAGAGAAGTTTGTCATCGTACATGGTCTCATATACACTTTATTTCAATCACATGCATGCCTTATTATCTCCCAGATATTTGTTCCACTTTTTACTCTTCAGGCCTTGCATTCAGATGAACAAATATGTCATTTTTTCTCTTTATGGTAATTTTTATGACACATGAAAAGTGGACATGGGATACTTTAATTTATTGTAATTGAGAAATAACCGGTAATTTTTGGGAAGTTACTAGCCTAGAACCCCTGGTGGTCAAAATTTACGGAGCCCTCTACTACGGCGTCTCGCATAATCATATGGTGGTTTCGGGACGTTAAACCCTACATATCAATCATCAATCACTGTATTATTAAATTCTATTCACTTTCACTTCTTTGTATCGACCTTGAAAAGATGAAAGAAAGAATGAAATAAAGAATGAAAGAAAGAAAGATAGAAGGAAAGAAAGAAAGAAGAAAAAAAGAAAAAAAAGAAAGAAGGAAAGAAAGGAAGAAAGAAGGAAGGAAGAAAGGAAGGAAAGAAGGAAAGAAGGAAAGAAAAAATTATGTCACTGTATTATTAAATTGCTATTCTACGAAAATGTTCTAAGACATTACAATTTACAGCAACACAGACAGAGAACAAGTTCCTATAATCTCACTAGTGTGATTTCAATTGTGCTAAGTCTACTTTTCACCCTTTTGGTCTATCTCTGCTCGCATCTTTCGTGGTACATGGGTGCGTCTGAAGGGAGTCTGCCGATCCAACCACTCTATCTCCTCAATGTTCCCTGTAAACAGGCTTGCCTAATCTCTTTTGTCTAGAAAGAAGAGATGAGCAACACAAAGCCGCCACTTCTTTTCTCCACAGCCTTTTCGCAATCTAATCCCTGCGCGCATGACAGGGCCCATAAGACAACGCCAATTGCCTGTCGTAAACCATGGTTACGGTGAACGCCTCTTTTCGTGTTCGGCCTCCGCGCTTCATCCGATTAAAACCGTGCAGTGGGCAATGATGGCTGTATTGAAGGTCGGCAAATGAAATGGGCAATTCACGAAGCTGTCTGGAGGTGAGAAGTAACAAAGAAAGAAAGCATGAATAAATGAATGAATGAATGAATGAATGAAAGAATGAAATAATGAAACAAATAAAGAATGAAAGGATGAAAGAAATAAAGAATGGAAGAATGAACGAATGAATGAAAGAAAGAATTAAATTAAAATGAAAGAAATAAAGAGTGAAAGAAATAAAGATTGAAAGAACGAATGGAAGAACGAATGAAAGAAAGAAATCATGAAAGATTGAAAGAAATAAAGAGTGAAAGAAATAAAGAATGAAAGAATGAAATAAAGAATGAAAGAACAAATTAAAGAAAGAATGAAAGAATGAATGAATGAAAAAAAATAAAAAATGAAAGAACAAATGAAAGAATGAAAAAAGGAAAGAATGAATGAAAGAATGAGTGAAAGAATGAAATGAATGAATGAAAGAACGAATGAAAGAAAAAGAATGAATGAAAGAATGGGTGAAAGAAAGAATGAATGAAAGAACGAATGAAAGAAAGAATGAAAGAAAGAAAACAAAGAAATAAAGACATAAAGACTGGAAGAAAGAATGAAAGAAAGAATGCATGCAAGAAAGTAGGAATGAAAGAAAGAATGAATGAAATAATGAAAGAAAGAAAATTGGTGCGATGGGCCCGCGTAAGCCAAGCTGCGTCTTTACCCACTTTTAAGCAAGAGCTCCCGATTTTTCGGCCATGCCCCGCTCGCGACAGTGAATGCGCCACTCGCGTCGTCACGACGTAATTTTTTCATAATTCCTCGCACGCCAGCGTTATATTGAAGGTAACAGAATAGAAAGTTGGGCGAGTTGGTGTATATTCATATCAAGAGAAAAGCGGCGCACAAACAGACGGAGACAAAGAAGAGAACCGCACACAGCACTGCACTCACAACTGAAAGTTTAATCCGAGCAACTTGTCATGCGCGGCTATTACTTTTTAAATTCTTGCTGCTCGGATTAAACTTTCAGTTGTGAGTGCAGTGCTGTGTGCGGTTCTCTTCTTTGTCTCCGTCTGTTTGTGCGCCGCTTTTCTTTTAATATGTTATATTGAAGGTCACGTATGAGACATGCATCAGTATTTCGCCTTAGGTGGGCCCTGCAACATTTTTTCATAACTTCATAAAATGTATTCACTAAAAAAGCTTATACTGCCTCATGAATTCACCACTGGAAAGAAATTTTAGGATCCGTCCAGTACGAGTAGAGCTACAAAGACTTCTCGCACGCTGCAATTGAATTTTCCCTCATCCCGACGAAAGCACTGGAAGCAAAGCAAAGAGGGGTGGTGTGGGGAAAGTAAATACGTCACGTGCGCCTCGCGACCTCGAGCATTTTTTTTTCTATGAGTACGTGGTTTTTAAGTGCGATCGTGTGCGCACGGTTGGAGAAGTAGCGGCCTCCCGTGGTGACCCCAGAACGACCGAGTGTGTCATGGTGAAGTAAGCCAGTGGCTGGTATAATGGCTGTGACGAGTGATTTTTGAGATTGTAGCGTCATTAGTTGAGGGTAAAAAATCAATTTTTAGCTGACTTTAGAATTTATTGTGAATTCCAGGCTGCGTGCTGCACGCTAATATATTTGGCTCGCGTGTTCTCGGGAGCCTCGATTACTGATCGGCAGCGATTTCTGACCATGCTAAAAATTGTTGCAGGGCCTCCTTAAAGAATATTCGTTTTGTTAAAGTGCACCTCTCCCAGAACCTCCTCTGACCTGTAGACCGACCGACCGACCGACCGACCGACCGACTGACCGACGGACAGGCAGACAGACGAACGAACGGATGGACAGACGAACAGACAGACGAACAGACAGACAGACATACATACATACAGACAGACAGACAGACAGACAGACAGACAGACAGACAGACAGACAGACAGACGAACGAACGGATGGACAGACGAACAGACAGACGAACAGACAGACAGACGAACAGACAGATAGACGAACAGACAGACTGACAGACAGACGGACAGACAGACAGACAGACAGACAGACAGACAGACAGACAGACAGACAGACAGACAGACAGACAGACAGACAGACAGATAGATAGATAGATAGATAGATAGATAGATAGATAGATAGATAGATAGATAGATAGATAGATAGATAGATAGATAGATAGATAGATAGATAGATAGATAGATAGATAGATAGATAGATAGATAGATAGATAGATAGATAGATAGATAGATAGATAGATAGATAGATAGATAGATAGATAGATAGATAGATAGATAGATAGATAGATAGATAGATAGATAGATAGATAGATAGATAGATAGATAGATAGATAGATAGATAGATTACCCATTCACTGCTTCCGCTGATGCTGCACTCTTTTCGCGCGAACGTGGTTGTATCCCCTGGAGCACTATAGTTTGCCGCGTGCACCGCACACAGAAGGATCTCGAGGAAGCACGTGCCGACACGATTACCTCCCAACTAACTTGGCGCGGGTCGTCTCTCGCCTGTATGCAACTCTTACTCCTTGTACAGGAGTCAGATCCGGGCTCAATAATTAGGTCCGCCGCGACACGTCTTGGCACAAATTGATTCCAAGCAAGCAAGCAGGCGGCGGTGGCCGCGTCGAAGATTTGGGTCAGGGTGTCCCGCCTCTTTTCTTTAACGCTGTCGGCGACAGATGACGGCGGCCGCGTCGGTGCGAAACGGATTTTCTTGTTACAACAGAAAGCGCAATATATGTATCGGTCAGTGCTGCAAATTTGGCAAGTTTGTCGCTCTCTCTTTCTTTCTCTATGCTCTTGAACGTACTGACGGCTTTCGCCACCACCCATCACTTCTCCCAGCGCGCACCTAATCCACTTCTTGCGTGTGTTGTCCCCTCAATTGCACACATTCTTTATATTTTTTGTCGACTTCATCAGCGCGGATTTTCGTCACGGGAGCCAGCCTGCGTCTACGCGTTTGTTGTCCTTTCGTCGCCTTATCTCCGCCAAGCTTAAGCGGGGATTTTTTTTTTCCAGAACCACGGCCGAACGCTTGGATCCTCTTTGATTGCTGCCATTTCCTTATCCCGCTCTCCTCGCCGGGGCCTTAATTAAGCGCGAAAGATAAGCAGCCGCCGGTGTATTAGGGCCAGAACGGCGACTGGGATCTCACAAGAAGAAATTCCGACCTACAAATAGGAAGATTCCGAAAGTTGCAGCAGAGCATTGGTGTGGTGATTGCCCTTTTCTGGGTTGAGAGTGAAGAATGCTTAGAGTTTAGTTGTAAGTTGCCTAGGAGGTGGAGGAGGAATGATCGCTTATTTCACGTAATGGTATCGTGGTGCTATATTTAGTCCAGTGGCTACTCTAGGTGGGAAGTCTCCTCATTCGTGGAAGCTTCTGAAATTCGCTCTCTCCGTGGCTCTGACGACGAGACTTCGTTGTTGGTCCAGGCCGTCTAAGGCGAGCTTCGCCTCCCCATCTCACGTGATCGATCCATCTCACGTCACATCTCACGTGATCGATCCGCCAGCACGTCCATGGTGTGAATGCAGATTTAAGGGATAGTGGTAGACTACCATTCATAATTTGAGTTAGTATAACACAGCGCAGTAACTATGCAGAGTTCGTTGGACATTTCTTCAGGCCCCTTTTTATGTCTTTATTTTATACTTTAGAACACAACGTGGTAATCGTGCTTGTGAATACTGTAATCTACTCTTCGAAGCTGGCTGTTAGGCAGGAAAAAGAACGTGTCCATCGTGAGCAGCTTTACGTTTAATTCAAATGCTGCTGCCCTCTTTGTGCACCGCTAAAAGCCTTGCGCAAACTGTCTCGCAAGTAAATGCCCCTTGTTAGCGCACGAAGTGTCAACGCATGGTTGAAGACGCGAAGCTGCTTTGCGGAGGGATCGAGAGAAGAAAAACGTCTTTATTTAGGAAACGACAAAGACTGGCATGGGGCGCAATAGCCGGACGACTATACTATGCAGTTATATACGTGCCATTAGATTAAGAGGGCTGCTCGGTTCGTTATTCTGACAAGGATGCGTTCGTTCTTGGCAGTAATTTGCACGTCTATTACGCTTTCCTTATCTTTCTTTGAATACCCAGCAATTTGCACGTTCCGCGCTGAAATGGAGGCGCAGTTTTTAAGGAGCGGACTGAATGCAAAGAGTACTCCGTTTCAAAAACCTCTTGTTATGTGAAAAGCTCGAGACTCTAAAGAAAAGTAAAAAAAGAAGTGTGACATCCCGAATACTTAGCGAGCAAAGGGAGCCCTAATTTCACCCGAGTTTCACTAACCATCAGTAGTAAGTGCTTGCCTGTCTACTTTCTTTTTTGCGTTTTCGTTTTTTTTATTTTCATCCTGTTCTGTTTCGCTTACCCATCACACTTCTCAGAATCATCCAACAAGCTAGGTAAGGGGGGAGGAAGGGGGATGAACAACAAGAGAAAAGGCAGGGAGGTAAACCAGGCACATGCCCGGTTCGCTACCCTACGCTGGGGGAATGGGAAGGGGGGAGAGGTAAACAAAGGTTGGAGCTCCGAAGGCGCTAACAACTGCGTCTAATGAGAGCTGCGGTTGACATGACGAAATAACTGCAGAACATTCAGAAACTAGTTATTTTATCACGTCTTACGAACCCGCAAATGCTATCGAGAGCCGCCAAGGTTAGTCTAGAGCAGCCTATACACTTTCGCACGTGTGAACAGACGTGAATGTTGAGCAATCACATCGCGTGTGTGATGCTTGAACATTAGTGGTATAAAATTGTCCCTGCATATCACAGTGAGGCGCTGTTACTTTCTCAAGTTCTTTTTTTTTCTAATGCGATACATGCTCGCAAATTTAACGGACGTGGATATACTCAGCAACGAGTCCGTATTTTATGAAATAAGCCTTTTGCGGCATCTGTAAGTCACGCTAATATACGATTATTAACGCGAGTTCGGAGCAGGGATTGTTGAACTTGGCGTAGTAACGTAAAACGTCTCGTGTAGAACTGTAGAGCATACCGACATCCTTCATGGCATATGGCTTTAGCGTAAATGTAAATGTAAGCTTTCAGGGAGATCGGCCTGGGTCGGATGACTAGCTCTAATAAACTTTCAAAAACTTCATCCAAGATGTTTATTCCCAGCCATTGTGGTTCCTTCTTAAGTGAGATTACGAGATGTGCAGCGGGTGCTTTTTACTGTTTATTTTCTTTCTTTTTCCTTTCTTTCTTTTTTTTTGTCTTTCCTATACCTTTAAGTCGTGATGAAAGGTGTACCGTGGCACAAATTTTTCAAGGAAACTCTCGGATGAGTTTTGGTGGGTTGGCTAACGCTGTGGCATGTTTTCCGCCTGTGGCACGGCAACGACATTAGTCGCCTTCGGTATAACATTCGCTTTCTTCAACAGTAGGGCACCGTTGGTGTAAGAGTGGTGGCAAAATGACTCCCCGTGCTACCTGTAGCACAACACCATGTTTCCACAACCTTTCCCTACATCGAAGTCAATCGCAGCGTAAGTTCGAATTAATAATCAATGTCATCTGTGCGACAGGCACAGAGTACGATATGCATGCTTGACTCAATCAGCTGCTCGGCTGGTCATTATTATGCTTCCATGTAAATAGTAATACTGCAGTGAACTTCGCTCTGAGAACTCCCTGTCTTGCTGGAAGAAAGCGCATTGGCGCCTGTCGTTTACTCATATCAGTTGATAACTAGCCTCGATATCTTAGCAGGTGTGCTCCCACTCTTCATTGTACTCCCATCCCCTTTTTCATAATGTTCCCAAATTGGGCCTTTAACGAAATAAGGTAAAAGTGAAAGGTTAGACGCAGTATTTCTATAACTCGGAGTACGTGGCTTTATTCCTATAGCGACAACGGCCTCATCTCGGTTAGAACGAGGGACAATAATACCAATGCACTTCGATTCCGGTGCCCATTGCGGAATCCCAGATAGTCAAAAATTAATCCGGATTGACCCGCTACCGCATTCCTTATAGTAACCTCATTGTTGTATGAAGCCGTTGCCCTCGCGTTTATATCGGGGCTTCAGTTCAATCCAATCCTCGGAATCGAGCGGTAATATATAGTTCCGACCTTGACCGAGACCAAAACTAATCTGCCAAGGAGGCAAAGAGAAAATATCAAAAAGGTGGAGCGTAGTGATGGTTACGAGGTCATGACACGGCAACAAGGAGATCGGAACAGGGTGCTCAGCTGCTCAGCCGAAGGTCACGGGTTCGATTCCGGCGTTTCGATGGAGGCGAAATGGTAGAGCAAAATGGACCGCGGCATGTAAATGCACCTTAAATAACATGCAGATGGTCAAAATTTTCGCAGTCCTCCACTATGGCGTCTCTCATACTGATATCGTGGTTTTGGGACGTTCAAACCCCACATATTATTATTTATTACATCCGAACACGGATTAAAAGGGCCTGTAAGAATTGTGGCGCAACACTGTCGCAATAGTCCATGCGATAATTCAGAGAACGGGACAGTGTGTGTAGTGATGCGGCAGGCTTGCGACACACGCTTGACGTTCCCGTAAGTGGGCTCCTCGGAAGCGGGGCAACATAGTTGCTAATGCGACAAATTAGCATGCGTGTGGAGTGCAGCGTTGACCCTCTTTGATTCATTTGCATTTATAATCGAGCCGCTGACGGCATTTCGCTGTTTGCGCCCAGCGTTGTGCACCGTGTATAATTCCGCGTCCGCTCAGCAATTTTGCTCTCCGATTGTACGTACTTACGCAGACGCTGTTCGGCAAATACTGCCGCAATCAAGCGCTGCCCGCTTTCACAGTTGCAGAGAGGACAAACTCGTGAGGCGTTATTGCTAACACATTGCTTAAGTGCGATTTCGTTTTTGTTCATCATTTCATCGTTCCAATTACAGCTTGAATGACACATGTTTCACATACGCGGCTTTTAAATGCGAGCCATTTCTTAGCAAACTTCGGAGACTTTGAGCGTATCTATCTATCTATCTATCTATCTATCTATCTATCTATCTATCTATCTATCTATCTATCTATCTATCTATCTATCTATCTAGATCTAGCCGTTTAAGACATTTAGTTCTCCTGGCCGTTTCGATAATGGTATTGATACCAAACTTGGTATGGCATAACATGACTGTATGAAGAACATATCTGGCTAGTTTAAACATGAAAATCATGGTATGTACGTCATGAATGTCATGATTCATGATCCTGAAGCTCTTGCGCTGATTTCGTTCATATGAAATGTTGCAAAACTGGTGTGGTGTGACATGATTGCATGGTGAACACAAACGACAGACCTTAACATGAAAATAATGACATGCGTGTCATGTAACAACATGACTACATGCCACGCTCATGATGCGCTCGCGGCCATTTCGCTAGCGTCACATATGCCAAATTTGGTATTACGTGACGTCAATGGATGACGAAGGTATGTGACCGGTGCAAACATGATGCCATGAGATGCGTGTCATGCAACAACATGACTACATGCTACGCTCATGATGCGCTCGCGGCCGTTTCGCCTGCTTCACATGTACCAAATGTAGTATTACGTGACGTCAATAGATGCCGAAATACATGACTGGTGCAAACATGATAATCCTGACACACGTGTCATGTAAGAACATTGCAACATGTACCGCGCCCATAGCGTGCTCGTGGCTGTTTCGCTAGCTCCACATATACTAAGAAGTAATCTACGACATCATCACCTCTACCTCGTAAAGGTGTACTGATTTTAAAATGACATATCAACATTTCTCATTCGTGCTTCGCATATCATCAATTCCCACTGTACGTGGTATCTGCCAATTTTTTTCAATGTGAGGACTTTTTTGTTTTGTTCTTTTTATTTTTTTAGGGTGAATGCATCAGCTGCCTTCAACGAACTCTAGATGTGACAGTCACTGTTGTCTTTATCGGTGGTGGTGGAGTCAACAAGAGTGATGCGAAAAATACCAGCATGTGCTGACGTATTCTTATGGCGTCATCATTACGTCACAGATCGTCAAGCTGCGTGACGGCCCCGTGACGGCACCATGATGTCATATAAAGCGACGTCGCATGATCACACCATCACATGAAATTGCGTAAAAGTTATTTCATACGTAGTTTCGGGTAGGAAGTATACAAAGGGACGTTCTTCTGTACATTTAACATTTACACGAACAAAAAGAACGAGCAAAAAAATAGAATATACACTGCACAGATGACCACTGTAACACCAATTTATCTATGTATATCGGAATGCACACAAATAAAGAAATATAAACTGGAGCAAATTGCACATATTCTGTAGATTATCTCGTTTTCATCCATACTAGACTGAGCGCTCTGTTAGTATTGGGCAACTGAAAACTCCTGCTGTCTCTTCCTTACTGTAGAGAGACATGTGTGCCATCCTCGAATAAATGCCTCTGCTGACCAGCAGGCGCACTGCCATCCAGACATAAACCTTCCAGCCATTCTCCTTCCACTTAAGCCCCTTAATTTACTCCATACCCGTAAAAATGTTCTCCGGCAGGGTACACGTGCTCTCATTCCACCGTGTGTCTGCTCTCTCTCCCCCCTCACCTTACTAGGGCAGAGGAAGATGTGCTTAGGAAGCTTCGTTCAGGGATGGCCCTTACACCGCCCATTATATTATCATGGAACTGGTCACATTTACGAGTTGGTGATACGTGTCCGTATTGTCCCACTCCAGCGATGCAAGCAGATGCATATCATCATTATATGGACATGTAAAGGATTGCAGCCAGTACGCTCCTGTCGCCTCCTTCAAGCCAGCCTTCGCTACAGTGACACAGCCAGTTACAACCGCTGGATACATGACAACACATTCCTCAAGACGCTAGTTCACTTCATACACAACAGCGACCTAATGGCGCACATTTAAGAAACATACTAGCAAAAATATTATGCCTTAAAAGCAAGTTTTTGTCGCAATTTAAAAAAATGCCTCTTCGCCGTGTTTTCCCAGCTACTCATCGAGGTAATTTTACGCCGGGCCCGCATTCTCAGAGCCTGCTATCGGTGAGGTTACTATAGGAGTCCTGGAATAGGGAACCTCCCCGTTTTCCTTGAATTTTCAAAATAAAATTTTTTCATCATCATCCAAGCGATGAGGCGCATTTTTGGAGTGTCAGCAAGAAGTCTTTATGAGGGTGGTGGAGACGCCTTTCGCCACGTAGCTCTCGAACGTAGCATGTTCGCACGTCTTCCTCCTGCCGCTGTTGGGACAGTGGTCGTTTGGAACGACTCTTTCTTGTGCCAACGCCTCGTGCGTTTGTAACGCCTTCCATCTCCTGATCGCGTCAAACTCGCGCACTTCGTCAGGAACGTGACTGCGATGCCATCATTTTTATTTTGTTGCGCTGAATTATTTTGCTTCATCTTTGCCAAGTGTGCTACTTGTGAACATTTCAATGATCTTCCGCGATGAAACCTCTTTTACGCTTCTTAAGCCTTCTGATATATCTGCCCTTTTAGGGGAGAAGCTCCTTAAGCCATGGGCCGTGCGTCCACGATGTATTTAGTAGCAGTGGTCATCGTAGTAGTAAGTAGCCACCTTCCCTTAAGTCATTGAAATGTCCGTTGGATGGCAGTAGTTTCATATGATGAATATCTGATGAAAAGATGCGAGATTGCGGTACTTGGAGTGTTCACTAGATGAGCGGATGGACGGATCGACGGACAGACCAGCAGACTGACGAACAGTCAGAGAGACAGATGCATGGACTGATGGATGGACGCACGGACGCACGGAGGGACGGACGCACAGACAAACGCACGTACGAATGGACGGATAGACGGACGGACGCGTAAAAGGACGCATGGATGCACCCATGCATGGACGAAAGGACGGATGAATGGACGGATGAACGCAAGGGCGGGCCGAACAGCACAGGTACGTACGGAAGGAAGCAAGAACGAACGAACGAACTCACGAAAGTGCGGATGGACTGACGGATGCTTCGCCTCGCTCATTATCATTCACTCCGTGTATATGCTGTGATTTTTTTTAAGCCACTAGCAGCACTGTAAAATTTTAGCAGCATTTCAGCTCGTAGGCCAATGTACTGAAAAGCCATGAAAGTTACTTTTATTTTACTACCAAAATACTACTCCACTACATCAATGTCATATACCCGATCATCGAAGATCGTAATTACGATCATCAAAGAGCGTCTACGGTGTTTTTGCAGCCAATGCTCTCGGGAACATTGGTATGTCTGGGAGACCAAGGCATTCATGATTGTAGAAGCAGTATGTTCTTAAAAAGTGGGTTGACGAACTATGCCCTAGCATAGTTCGTACTGAACTGCAAAGGTAACAGCGCAACTTATGTCCTAAGTAGACTACTTTGTGTTAAAAACAAATATTGGACTACATAAAGTACGATGTGCGTTTAGAAAGGTGGTTAACAATTTAGAGTAGTAGATACTATACTATGGGAGGGCATAAAGCCGTCCCGTGGACGATAACTTCAACGACACAACATAAAACGACGGAGCGTTTCCCTCACACGCCCAACGAGTGATGTACTCTCCCCTGCTTGGCGTTCTTAGCGCTTCTGACGGAGCCACGTATTGCATGGCATCTATCGAATGTTACTCTTAACGTCCTTAAGAAATGGGACATCCAGGTCGCTTGATTCAACTCCTGTTTCACGCCTATTAATTATTTTATTTCATATTTTCACAATGATATCAGGGGAATTCTGGCCGCTGCATGTGACTTCTTTCAGATGGAAAGTTTCAGATGAAGCACGATTTCTTTTTTTTTCTTTCATTAGTGGAGATTAAGTCAAAAGAATAACAGTCTTCATTAAGGCTCTGTTGACAGAGTTCGGGACGGTGAAAGGGGGAAATATTCACGCGGAATATGATCTCCGAGTTGTCGGTGACATGAGCACAACGCCTTTCATCTTTCTACGGGCCCCGCCGCGGTGGTCTAGTGGCTAAGGTACTCGGCTACTGACCCGCAGGTCGCGGGCTCGAATCCCGGCGGCGGCGGCTGCATTTCCGATGGAGGCGGAAATGTTGTAGGCCGGTGCGCTCAGATTTGGGTGCACGTTAAAGAACCCCAGGTGGTCGAAATTTCCGGAGCCCTCCACTACGGCATCTCTCATAAGCATATGGTGGTTTTGGGACATTAAACCCCACATATCAATCAATCATTTTTCTAGGGTTCGTCAGCATCTGGAGTGGTCCCACAGAAGACACGTGTCGTGACGACCAAAACACGAAATCGCAAAGTCAAAATTTCTTCCATCTTCCTTGTGTACAATTCTCAATGTCGAGTTTACATGTATTCCTAGAGAGGGCTTTTTATACTACCGGCGCTAAATTCAACCGAAGCCTTCTCAGAAAGTGTTCTCTTTTAGGCGCGAAGCTCGTTAGGGTTGGTCCCAGGCATGTTATCCTCTTTATAATTGAGGCCGAGGAGGTTGAGCTCAAGGAGGTCCTTGGTTGAGCCATATCCGTCATCGTCCCTCGATGACGATGACGCTAACTCCGCAAACGTGGTTGTTTAGGGCTGTTGTTAAGACAAACCAAGCCCCGCAAAAGATATTAATTTTGTGTTATACGTTTACTTCATAATCAATACTTATCTTAAGGGACGGAGCGACGTCCACAGACTCGCTGGGAAAACAATCGGTAGAGAGGGGGAAATAGTAAAGAGTAGGAGATAATCAGCGCCCCCTGTCGCACGTGAAACGCCCATGTGAGATTACCTTCAGTGCCTGCTGCACCTATATGCCGGACCCTTACTTTACTATCTTTCTATTGGCTATTAACTACGCTGTCGTTTCCTGTTCGAATGCCAGCCTCACTGGACGCCCAGCGCCATCGTAAAAAGAGGGGGCGTTCATCGACATTTACCCCTTATCTTTGCCAACGCCCTGCCTTCTCTTTTCTTCTCTGATCTGCCTATTTGCCTGTGTAGCTGTGCCTCTCCCTATTCCTTAATTTCTCTGCTCGCTCTGCATTTTTTCTATCAACTTCTCCCTCTCTCACTGCTAACCTCCCGATGGACACCTACGTACTCCTCTCATTGATGAACCATCGTGCCAAAGCATTTCTGTAGTTAGACTTTTTTGCTTGATCTTCGTGCCGTGACGGAAAGCTCTCTTACTGGCCGCGTCGAAATGTCGTGCGAGAAAGCCATCTCACCGCTCGTCCGGCTCCGATCAGAACGACCGGAACCGACGCGCCTGGCGACGTGTTATCTTATCGCATTCGTACGAACACCCGGGAACTCCGAAAGTAAGTTTCCGGACTGGAGAGTGCTGTAGTTCCGAGTGTCGATGGCTCCGAGACGAGCGTCTTGTGTCGACGAGGAAACTCGGCGTGACACGTTCGTTGCGAGGTCGAGATCGATGTGAGAATGGCGTGGGACGACGCATCGACGCCCTCAGGGTGGCAGAGTGTCTGTCGTCTCTTGTTGGTGGCCCAACTCCCAACGCTGGTGCTTTTTCGCGTTTGTTACACCGTTACTGACTTCACAGGCTGCGCTATAATCACGACAAATGCGTCTACAGCGGAATCCCCTTTACTTGCCGGGTCTCTCGATTCTCTTCGCTTGATTGTTTCTCGTTTGTTTTTCGCATCGTCCCGACAGGAACGAAAATGAAAAGAGGAAAGATCGCCGGAGTCCCAGTTTTGTTTTTTATGTTGAAGAACTCGTGTACGCAAGCGTGACATTGATGCGTTTGATGTTTCCGGTAAGCGCCGCAGTCCACCGAAACAAACGAGAGTGACTGTTGTACTTTGTTTCACAACCTTATCTAAGACCACGAAGCAAGAATAACGAGATAGGGGGTAGGAAGAGTGAATGAAATTGTGAGAACAGGGACAAATGTGATGCGGTACTATAATGAGGTCGTATCTAAAGAGCAGTCAAGTAAACGACAAAGTCAACTCGGATAAGTATACCCCAGTTCACTGGAACAAAACTGCAGGAGAGGAGGAAGCAAAAAAAGAACGAATGACTTGCAGTTCTGGTCGTAATGGTAAAAAACAATTATTGAACTTTTTAATTACGCTGTTTCTTGTGTTAGTTATGAGTTTTTAAGCCTTTAAAGTATTAAAAATACCTAATTCTTGGTCAATCCTGCTGAGTGGGTATGAGCCATGGTTGAGGCATCATCATCATCGTCATCGTCAAATACAACAGTCGCAGCTGAAACAGACGCAACTAAAACATTACCGTGCTAGTGAACCTTAACCTTTTCAGATCTTTAGATTATATTTCGTAGCTATGTCCGTCAAAAGCAAGAGATGGTTTCAGCGCTTGCTCAGCAAACATTTTTGTTAATTGGTAGTATTATTTTTAAACTACATTTTCAGATTGGCTTTATTTTCATTTTAGTTTCATTTAAGTATCCTGCCGCCCGGTTCTTGGCCCATCCCCCTCTGTGGGTGAGCGCCATCCATCAGAGATCATCAGCATCAGCTCGGCAGGTGATCGTCACTGCGACTAATGAAATGGTCCCGCTTGTGCACTCGGCAATGTTCCCTGATAGGTAGGTAATCTCATGACGTCAATATGTAGTGCATACCTATTGGTTCGGGTTTGTGTGCATCCGCCTTCGAGCAAAATAAGCCACGGGCCTTTTAAAGGGGCCCTGCAACACTTTATGAACATGGTCAGAAAACGCTGCCGATCGGTAGTAGAGGCTCCCAACAACGCGCGAGCCAAATAATATAGCACAGCACGTGGCGTGGCAATCTCAATAAATTATCAAAGTTAGCAAAAAATTACTTTCCCTCAGAGATCGCCGCGGGGAACCGCTGCTTGTTCACGCGTGCGCGCGTGATCACACTGAAAAAGCCACGCATTCAAAGAAAAAAAAGAAAGAAATGCTCAAGGTTGCGAAGCGCACGAGACGTTTTTCTGTGGCCCTGGCATCCCTCTGCTTAGGTACCAGCGCTTTCGTCAGTACGAAAGAAGAGAGAATGCAGTTGTAGCATGCGACAAACCTTTGTTTCTGCACTCGCACTGAGAAGATTCTTAAAATTTTTGCGGCGTTGAATTCGAAAGACAATAAGCTTTTTCAATGAAATCATTCAATGGTTACTCGGAAAAGTGTTTCAGGGTCCCTTAAAGTTGCATTCGACAACGAACGACAGTGATTTTTTTAGCGCAAAACGACAGCACAAAACACCCAGCTAGCCCGCCGGTGCATTCTGTTCAAATATACCTAAAGCTTAAGAGGTAAAGAAACCAAGAAATTCAACTAAAAGCGTGTCCTGATTGATATGTGGGGTTTAACGTCCCAAAACCACCATATAATTATGAGAGACACCTAGAAGCGTGTCCTGTTTGCTGCCCTGTTTTGGGGGAAAAGTTCGTGAGGTATGAGAGAAAGTGAGAAATTGGACAGGAAACGAGGCAATAGTGGTGAGCACGTGAGAGCACGCTATTCCGTTTGCAAGAAGATAACTGAACGTTGCATAAAACATTCCGAAATGTTGTAAAAGTTACACTGCAGGGCCTTCTTACCACACTCAGTCCTTCAGAGGAGAGTTTCGTCTCGTATTTGTCAGTAACACACGATGATAGTAATTGCGAACATTAAAAGAAAAGAGGAAGCAAGGGCGACAACGTCTACGGGGGACGTTGAGCGCTCCATTGGCCGTTAAGTTCATATAACTTCAACAACATTTATGCACCTATAACTCTATTGCTAGTACTATACGCTCATGTGTTACTTCGTGGGTTTTTACGCTAATTCTAAGTTGCATTAGAAAGGCTTCAATGAAATTACGGCCTTCTCTCCTCTATAGACGTTTGCATCGGGTTAGGAGGTCCGGTTTGGCAACCAACGCACTCCTCCATGTGCGACGGCTATGGGCGATGGCTTGGAGTGTGTGTTGATGCCTGTATGTGCGGCGTTATCGAGCAATTTGCCGTGTATTAAGCCAACCTGCGGATTTTGTTTTTATTCATTGCTACGATATCCGAAAATTGGTCATCATGAAACCACTGCACTGTTTTGGGGTGCAGTAACAAGTACAGAAAAAGGAAACTGCTGTCGGAAAAAAAAATGTCATGGGCATCACCTGACGTGGAGTTTTTGTGGCTGTGGAAGTTGCATTGCTTTCCTGTTGATGAGGAGCAGCGGCTTGTATAGCTCGCAGGCTTGCAAACTTAAACAGGAAAAGCTTTGTTCCTTCCGCGAGTGCTCGGGTATGTTCAGAGCATTTCTTCTCAGGTGAACGAACCACAACGACTTCGACACCGATGCGCAACTTCGGCTATGAACGGAAGGTACGCAGCCTACAGCTATTCCAACAATGACAATATTTTCCCGATAAACAGCCCCACGTAACATTTCTCTCTATTACAGGTCAAAGGACCGTGGCACCGAAAGTCACTCAAATATCGCGATTGAAAAAAAGAAAATAAAAGGGGGACGCGCAGGCACGTCAGTGTCGTTTGGCGTAAGAGCTGTATTCAAGTGCACACCTGTAAAAACAAATGAGCGAGTGAGATGGTGACACTCGTTCAGAGTTTAAAAACAATTCAGACAACCGTTAGGGCGCAGTTTACAAAAACCGTCAATACCACGAAATAAAGACGAACCACTACACTGAATACACTTCAACGCATGGCTTCATGCAAGAGCGGTAGCCGAGGCGACGGCGTGGCGTAAAGAACTCTTCTTAGAAAAGTGAATGACTACAGCTCAAGAAAAATATTCACTCTGCTGTCGAAGTATTGTTGCTCATTCTGGAGAAGAAAGACGTGAAAATACTGCGCCTTCTTGATGCAGAAAGTCGGTGCTGCGAATAAACCGTATCAACAAAGGTGAACTCGTTCGCGGCACTGTATAATAAAATTGACCCTCAACGACTTGAACCATGTCAGAACGTCTCATAGACTCATTTGCTAATGAACCTGCATCCCTTCAGTAGAAATTCACTGCGTAATCTCGTGACGTCAATATGTAGTGCACGCTTATTGGTTCGGGTTTGTGTGCATCCGCCTTTGAGCAAAATACGCCGCGGGCCTTCTAAAGGGGCCCTGCAACATTTTTTGAGCATGATCAGATAACGCTGCCGATCGGTAGTAGAGGCTCCCGACAGCCTGCGAGCTAAATACTATAGCACAGAACGCGGCCTGGAATTCACAATGAATTATCAAATCAGCTTAAAATTGCTCTCTCTTCTCTCAACAAATCACGTTATAAACCCAAAAAATCACACGTCAACGACCCATCCATCAGCCATTAACTGATTTGAACATGGCTCGCTCGCTCGTTACAGAGGTCGTCGCAGATGGCCCCTATTTCTCCATGCTTGCGCGCGTGATCACACTGAGAGAGCCGCGCATTCGAAGAAAAAAATCACGGCATATCCACAGAGTGAATGATGATGAGCGGGGCGTCGCGTCCGTCAGCCCGTCCATGCTTCCGTCTGTCTGTCCGTTCTTACTTCCGTCCGTCCGCGCGATCATCCGTGCGTCCATCCATGCGTCCTTCCGTCTGTCCATGCGTCCGTACGTCAGTCCATCCATCCATCTGTCTGTTTGTTTGTGCGTCCATCCGTCCATACATCTGCTCGTCTGTCCATCCATCTGCCCGTCTGCTAGTCTGTCTGTCCATCTGTCCGTGCTTCCATCTAGTCAACACTCCAAGTACCGCCATCTCCCATCTCACATCCCTTGTGGCACATACCCGCTCTAGAGCGGGTATGTGCCACCGGTGGCTACGTACTACTACAAACATACAAGGGATAGACAGACCTACGCCTCAAGGAGCTTCGCCCCTAAAACAACGATGAAACTGCAGCCACACGCTCACTTTCAATGCAAACAGCGAGCTTCCCGCATACCAAATGGTTTGTCAAGCCAGAAAGGGGCCACAAGCTAGCAAGATGGCGGAGCCCACGAAATAAACGTCTGTACTCGGCGACAACTTTCTGTGGCAGCACAGCCAAGGCTACGTCTGGCCTTGGCGACGTAGCCTGCTGCCTTGGCCTTGGCTGCGGCCAAGGCCAAGGCCGAGGCTACGAAGTGAGCGTCTCCAGAAAATTCTTGCGTCTGTAAAATAAGGAAAACAACGATGTCAACAGCATGCACTGCATTTAGGAAATGGTTTCTTGGCTTTGCGTTGTTCAAATCGCCCAGTATATGCTCGGCCATACCTTTCTTTTCTTTCTCGAATAACATGATCTCAACTCTTCAAAGAAGTTTCGTGTTCTTTTCTTTAAAAAATGAACATTTTCTTTACTTCCTACCCAATAAATAAAAAATTCGTTGTATGATGGTTGTCCGAAAAAGTACGCGTCAAATGCGCTTGCGAAACCGCAACTTAAATAACACAAAAACGGACTACTAGGCGTAGTAACACATGTGCATAAACTCCGTCCACGTACCTTTTGCTGTGCTGCCACATAGTTGTCACCGAATATAGATAGATTACCCTACGATTGTGCACCAAGTCTTGGTCACCTGCCCGCAGTTTGTGAAATGATCTTTTAGCAGGACGGCTCAGTGCTCTCCCATAGTTGAGTACGAAGTACTCGAAATCGTTAAACATTTTTTTTTCTAAACACATTGCCTTAAAATTGGACACCGAAGCGAATTTATTTGGAGCAAAATGTACCGTCGTTCCTCAGGGCATTTTTCGTGCATCGCGTATTTTCGCGAAATTCATGATACCGTTCGGGAGCTTCTTACAAGAATGATACTCAGAATAAATGGAAAAAAAAACATGGAGCCTCCTTCTATTTGGCAAATGGCCGCAGGCAGAACTTGCATAGAGGAAAGAAAAAAAAATAAAGTATTACGTCTCACGATTGAAGCCCACCGTGTCGGCCCAACACTCGATCCAAACGTCAGAGCGTGCGGTACGTTTTAACGCGACAGCGTTAAAGAGCTCGTGTCGCAGAAAACCCGCCGCCGGCGTCGGTCCGACGATTTTTCGCTCACAACCAACTGTGGGGCATTGGTTGTGAGCGAAAAAGTCGTCTGTGTGTCTGTCACAAAAAAAATCAAGTTACCGAGATAGCCGTGGGAGGCCGCTACTTGTCCAAGCGTGCACACGCGATCACACTGAAAAATCCGCGCATTAGAAGAAAATAAAAGTCATCAAGGTCACGAGGCACGGTAGTTTCTTTGCCCTGCCACCCCTCTCTGCTTAGCTTCCAGCACTTTCGTCGGGACCAGAGAAGAGATAATGCAATTGCAGCATGCGACAAACCTTTGTAACTCTACTCGCACTCGACGTATTCTTAAAATTTTGCAGCGTTTAATTTGTGAGGCAATAAGCTCGTCTAGTGAATCCATTCCATGGCTACTTGAAGAAGCGTTTTAGGGTCTTTTTAACGCATTTTGTTCGACCGGTGTAACAACAAAAACGAGCCCATTCGGCGATAATAGCGCGCTCTGGTCTAATCTACATTTTGCGTATTTGTGTGCGTGCGTGTGTATGTAACAAAACATATGAATAAGTATGCACTTAGCGGTTGAAGGGTGCACTAGAGGCCGGATTTCACTATCGCATTCAACTCTTAAAGGCGAAGCTAAAGGGTCCCTCAATTTTTTTCTTCGTAGTCTCGGTGGCGTTCTGTTTCGGACATGCTGCTTGAGCCGGCCGGTCTGTGCCGAACAAGCAAGCTACCACGCGCCTTGATTTCGCTATCGCATTCAACTCTTAGAGGCGAAGCTAAAGAGTCCCCCAATTTTTTTTTTTCGTAGTCTCGGTGGCGTTCTGTTTCGGACATGCTGCTTAAGCCGGCCGGTCTGTGCCGAACAAGCAAGCTGCCACACGCCTTACCCCAAAGTCTCGGTAAATCTCATTACTTGCGTGATCTTGACGCAGAACGTCACGTAATGGGCCGACACTGCTGGCGTCCAAACGAGTTGGCTTGCCAAGATTGGCTGCGTGACGTAATGCTCCCAGCTTTCTTTTTCTTTCCTCTTGGAGAGTCCTTGGCTAACCTACTTTTTTTTTCTTTGTATTGCATTGCGCAATGTCTTTCCTTCTTCAAGGGCGGGCATTGGCTACGGACCCACGATCGAGAGATCATAAGTTATTGGATAACTGATTGATTGATATGTGGGGTTTAACGTCCCGAAACCACCATATGATTATGAGAGACGCCGTAGTGGAGGGCTCTAGAAATTTCGACCACTTGGTGTTTTTTAGCGTGCATCCAAATCTGAGAGCACGGGCCTACAGCATTTTCGCCTCCATCGAAAATGTAGCTGCTACAGCTAGGATTCGATCCCGTGACCTGCGGATCAGCAGCCGAGTATCTTAGGCCCGTATTCACAAACTACCCTCAGCCTTTCCTCAAGTTTTCCTTATCGGTTTTACACTTTTATTGCGCATAATAAACAAATTTACAAGCATTCATAAACCAGTCTTGTCCTTGGGTTTCGCCCTATTACCATTTTTGTGCCTTTATAACGCGTGTAGAGGGTAGAGGAAGTTGAGGAAAACATGAGGTAAGGCCGACGTTGGTTTGTGAATAAGGCCTTAATTCCTAGACCACCACCACGGGGCCTATTAGATAACTGCGCACACAAATACGTAAACGACTAACGCCCCTTCGAGGGCCACTTTTCTGTACACTCGCTTGCACTGGGTTTTTTTCATACAATGCCGCTACCACAATCTGTAACGCGTGAACAAGCACCATAACTCACAACGCATAAGCATCAAATCTGTAACGCATTAAAAATACATTAACAAGCTTAGCTTGAAAAATACATGGCAAACGGCGCATTAAGGCCTAACATCCTCAATTGGCCAAGGGGCTAACGCCTGACAACCATCGTTGAGTGTATCTGGGCGAGAGAGAGCGGTTCGAGACAAAAGGCCTCGAGAGCAAAGTGGCCTCATCTGCATAGTATTAACTGAGTTCCACCAGCTCGTTGATGTGGGCCTCCGGGGCGCTTGTTGCTGGTACTGTTTCGCGTCGAACGCAAGCACCACTCTACGGTTCTTATTGCCTTCTCAGAACCTTCGCTTGCGTTCCGAAGAACCCCTCAGGCACCCTCGGGGAATCGGCACTGCAAAACAGCGGCGGCGGTCAACCGTGTCACCGCACAGCTGTTGGTGGGATCCGAAGTCGGGTGGGTCGCCTGTGTGCTCGCAAGACAACGTCGAGAATTGGCGCCGAAGCCCCTCCATTGCTCACGTCTGCTTTCGATTGGTGTCGACTGAGGCGTACATGTGAAGCGCTTACAGAGAAAAAGGAAGAAAACTTGGAATTGGAGCTCGAGATGAGACGTGGAGGGGCCCGAAAGAGAGAAAGAGAAGATAAAGACTAGACCGACGAAACTAGCGAAGCCCCTGCCATTAATTACTTCATGTTAGTCCTGAGGCATTTTCTTTTTTCGTTTTTTAAGTGCGAAGCCTTTCTTAGTCGCACGATGCCATGCGTAGGTGGCGATGTCCACACCCCCACTGGGCATGCTCGCGCCTCGCGTATCCTGCCCACGTGATCCTGCCGCATGTTTGCATCTCGAGCCAAATGTTGGCTCTCGTCCTCCTCTTTCGCCTCGCAAGGCCTACGCAGGCAGCGTCTGCTATAGTTTAAAACCAACAGCTCGGGCTACACAACCGTTCGCTGGCCACCCCGTATGCATAGGCACTGGATCGCACGTCAGCATCCCACCACTCGTTGAAGGCAACGCTTCTCTTTCATTCAATAAATAAGAATAATAAAGACGAAATAACAATCGAGCCTTCCCAAACCATACCCAATTACGCAACACTCACGAGATACCTCCACCACTCTGTGACGTATTTACTCGAGTTCCCCCCGTTGGAAGATGCGGCCGGCATTTTTTTTTCTTTTTTGTTGTCTTTGTAAAACTTGTTCGTCCGCCCTGTGTATTGCCGATAGCCTGTATAAACATTGGCGTGCCTTTAAAACTTTGTAGGTAGCGCTTATGCCGTTAGGGAAAGGAAAGTAGCGCGATGTTTTGAAGCCCATTGAGAAACTATACTCAGCGCCACAGAGAGAGAGGGGGGGGGGGAGAGAGAAATGCGGAAATGGGATTCAAAGGATGCTATTTTCACCATTCCTTGTTGGCGGCAGGACTCGTCGTTAGTGACGATTTAGTTTTTATTATCGAACTTCATTCGGGCTTTGTTTCAGCGCGTACACGCGAGACAGATCGGTCATTTTACCGGAAACTGCCAACATTTTTTTTTCGCTACAGTTTTGCGTCGCACCAGGTTGTAACCGAAAGGAAGAGGATTCATGAAAAGTATCGAATTTTGTCATTACATTCGGAAAAAAAAAGGCGTTCCACTTAAATTTTTCAAAGACGGACGGTGTACGAAACTCAAAGGCGGACCTACTTGACAAAACCAACGTGCCCGGTCGGTCGACAGAGACAAAGTATACGGGCGGGCGATCGATCTTCGATAAAAAATTTGTCTCGAAGCCATTAACCGACCGGGCGCTGACAAAATTCGATCAAGGCCTCGGAAACAGGCCGATATGCAGATTGACCGTCGTACGAAGACGGAATGGACGTCTGCGGGAAAAAAAAAAGAGGAGGGGGGGGGGGGGGTGCACGCTTGTCTGGTGGTGGTTGTAGAGGCAAAGTGGGCGCACAGCTTTCATCTGAAAGTGGAGGAGGAGACGGAAGGAAGAGGGAGGCGTGTTCGGTCGGTGTGAAATACGGAGAGCTATATTGCCAGCATCGAGTTTTTTGTTTGTTTTTTTGCAAGAACTTGACAGCTCGAATCGGCATTTCATGTTAAGCGCCTGCCGCGCATTATTCAAACTGTGTAAAACAAAAACGGGGCTCAGAAAGATGGCGTGCGGGTGTGAAGCACGAGGCAAGATGCGAATGCCGGAAATGTATAAAAGCTGCAAGTGAAAATCTGCCTTATCACTTAAGTAATCATCGCGGAGCTGTTTGGTGATTAAGGAAGCCATAGGTCAGCGAAAATTGTGGAGCTCGGATTCACTCAGACTCACGGCCTGATCCGAGCCTGAGTGAATCCAAGTGAGTTGTTTCATGAGTCCGCAAGTTTACAATTTGCCTTTTAGATTATATCGTCAGTGCTGCTTAACACCAGTGTCTCACGCAACCGGTGCTCCTTTTGGAGTCTTTTGATATGGTACCCTCTAATACGAGTTATGAGTGATTGCGAATCAGCAGGGACATCTTTAATTCAAGAGATGACAGTATAAGATATGTTTATGGAAGAGCTCCCGGAAGAGTTTGTGGAGTGAGAGCCCTTTAATTAATAAATATTGAAATGGTGAATGAATGATATCGTTTTGGAATATTTGCGTGTAGACGTGAGTAAAAACGTGAACCTAGGTAAGGCTCATAGCAATGCTGAATAAAAGTAGATCGGACCGTAAGTCAGCAAACATGAGTGAAACTTTTTCAGACTCACTCGAGAAATATATCTCGCGCTTCGGACTCACTTAGACTCGGACTCACCAAAGTTTTACTGAGTCTGACTCACATCGGACTAAGACTCGCTGCTTGATATGAATCGCAGTGAGTCGAACTCATGAGTGAGTTCGCCTACCTATATTTAAAGCTGCCTAGAATCACACACAAAATACAATTAACGATTGTACATAAGTCAACGAAGCATTGTGGAGTTGACAATACGCCGTCGAGTTGATAAATTTACGCATTTCAACGTGTTGTTAAAGTTGCCTCATTGGTGAACACACCTCACATAAGTATGAAAGAGCAGCTGCAGAAGCCACACGAACATGGTTTCTATTCTCAAAGCGATATTATCATAAACTATACAAATTATTCACTCATAAAGAAAAAATGAAGAATAATATACTCTTATATTAAAAGCGACTTCAAGCGCATAATATTAACGCTGGAGAGAGACAAAAAAGAAGAACACACAAGAGCGCAAACAGAAAATAGCACTGGCTGTGCCCGCTATCTTATGTGTACTTACTACTATATCACGCTAAATTAGCATTTTTCATAATCAATATATGCGCAGTTTCCGCAGAGGTGGTGATCAGTCAAACTCGTAGCTTATTGACGCCAACGCTACGTAGCCTACATTTGCGTTTGCCAGGAGTCTAGACATGATATATAGGAGGCTGCCTTCGCCCCTTCACCGGTATTGCGAGTTGTACATTTTTTTATCCATTCGAGAAAGCCCGCCCAAGGTCCCTCAAACAGACGCCTTCAAAACATTAGAGGCTGCGTTGCTTACGCCGAAGTCCATGAAGTGTTCGTTAGTTTCGAATCTCGGAAAAAGTTGCGGGCCTGGAAAAGTTTCTTCGGTAATATTGCCTCGCTCCTCAAACTCGGCTACTCTTCATGATTACATCGCGCTTTCTTTTCTTATTTACTTTTTTCCCTATTTCTTTTCTTCTTGGACTCTTAGACAAAATTGTTTCTTCATTACGACCGCATTCCGAGGCCCGCGTGATACTGAATAACAGCAAAAGCTTGCTGCTAACTCTCCCCATATCGCGATCGATAAGCAATAAAGCTGGGACTGGCTTATCTTTTGGTTTCACTTCAGTAGCTTTCGTAATAACGCGCGGATTGCTGTACGTATGTACACGGTATACATCGCACGTACTTCAAGACCTGAAAAGATGAGGCATATGCCTCGTCGACTGTGCCGGCGTGTGCTGCTCTTTTCCAAACTCGGTCAGTCATTCGTTATCGTGTGAAAGGAAAAATATACAGAGGAAACATCGTGCTACTCCAGGTATCGCCCAAGATGGGGATCTAGCGCACAGCCAGCTTACAGTAATGAGCATACGGTGGTGCCGGATTTTTCAACACACAACTTCCGGTAACGGTTTTTCGTTCCTCTAACATCACACACACACACAAGCATAATGACCGCGTCCGGCGGCGCATTTTATTCCTCGTTGACTGTTCCACTGCTCAAACAACTATGGAATCTCACCCTGGATGTTGCATGAACTTAACTTCTGAACCACGGATGCGGCCCTCAATTCTGCGGCAAAAGCACGTATGTGGAAGGTATGCGCTCCCGTACGATTTTTTTATTCTTTTTTTTTCTTTAGCCAGAAAACGAGCGATGAGCACAGTGTACCTCCCTCCTTCAGTTAGGACTTCCTCTATGACTTTAAGAGGGAGCACAATGATTGAATTGAACTGAAATGAATTGAAATGAATTTATTTAAAGCTTGGTGAGAGGATGACCAGGCAATCACACCTGCCACGTCATTAACGCGGCCCCTTCACAGAAGATGAAGAAAATAGACTAACGCTTTATAGTGCGCACAGGCAATTAGGGTTCAAACAACAAGTGATATTACAAAGAAAAACATTTTATACATGCATGTTTACGCGATTGCCTGTAATCATAAAAAATGTAAAATGGTGATGCTTTATTGGCATTTCGAAAGATCAACAATATGATACAAAGTGCCGAAGCCTCATTGGGCTCGAAGGGCATAGCCGACAGACAGCACACAACAGGAGTTGATTTATCTGAAACCACACAGATGCCGACATTTCTTTTTTTCGCATATAGATGTAAAAGATGGTCGTGCTTGTGCATCGGTATTGCATGGATACGGCGTAAATATTTGAAAAGCAGTCCTACAAAGTCCTATATATGAAACTAGTCGCACTTCATTTGCGTAAGATTTCTCATTTGCTTGTTTTATAAGTGAGAACCATCCATACATACTTTTCATAACACACACACACTCACATGCGCATGGTGTAGAGCATCATGGGCGGCCGCTTAATTTTGTTGCCTTCAAGGACTGGTTGAAGGCTCGTGTGTAAAATCTTAATTAGCAGCAGGGTGGTCGATAATATCCCTCAAGCGTAGGATTAAGTTAATAAGGGAGCAACAACAACGACGTCACAAGGTCAGCTGTCGCTGAAGCAGCGCAGGTGGTGTTTCCCCATCATACGTTGAATTTGTTACAGCTCATTCGTTTAAAGCGTTCATATTGTAGGCATTGTTTTGTTTTGTTTCCCTGGGAGGCTGGCTCATACCCACTCAGGGGGATTGGCCAAGAAAGTGTAGTGCAGTTTTTCTGTAATCATTTTAACAATGTTTAATGAATTGGTATTATAATGAGATAAATGTAAAAATAAAAACATCAAAAGAGCAAACGAAAAAAAATCAAGTTGAGCAATTTTGAGATTTGAGGTGTTATGATTAGCACTCAGCTGCGTTTACTTCACTCTGCCCTGGGGAGTAATAAATAATTTTTTTGATTGAAGATCACAATGGTATACGCTTGGTTGCCTGAATATAATTGCAAACGGCATTGAAAGCATCCCTGTGGCAATGTCCCAAAGCTGAGGCGCCAAAGCTTAGCGCCGTTTCCGCCGTTAATCTAAGGCCTATTTTCCGAAATGGCATAACTAGTAACCTTTTTCTAAGTATCTCGTAGCGGCGACAATACAAAAAAATAATGATCTAGTGATTCCATTTCTCCGCAGAATGCGCAGAGGGGTGATGTTGTCTGACCAGCTCTGTGTAGATACAGGTTTAGAGGGGGGACACGACATCGAAATTTAGTAATTAAGACTTCGAGCTTTCTGGACTGACTCCAGTGGTGTTGCCATGGAAACATGAGGTGGTTATAGTCTGTCCGTGTAATTACTTTTTCTATCATATCAGTGGAGATTGCTGATTTTCGGTATCTTATTGCCGTGATATATTCAACATCTGGCAGTATGGACAAAACTGGCCCATCAAGTGCGGCTCGTGCTAAGGAATCGGCCAATTCATTTAATCTTAATCCACAGTGTCCCGGAACCCATAGTAATCTCAGGAGTCTCAACTGCGGGGGTACTAATGTTTTGAATGTGCTTAGGATTCGAGAGTTCTCTGAAGCCGTCAGAGCTGCACAAACTGAAAGAGAATCCGTCATTATTACTGCGTTGTTTTGATTTGATGGAAGTTTTCGAAGAGCTAAAATAATCGCCAAGAGCTCCGCTTCAAAAACTGGCGTAAAATCAGGCAGTCTCACTGAAAAGGACCAGTCAAGCAAATCAGACGCAATGCCTATTGTAGGCATACATTATGCGCTTCATTGTAGGCATACATTATGCGCTTCATCCTCATCTGGACAGCCGTGAATCATCATCACCTGTTCTGGCTGACAATCCTCGTCGTTTATGAACGTGCGCTTCATCTTCAGGTCCGTTGCGCTTGTTCGTTCCCGAGTTCACGGCCAACAAACCTCGTTACAACCGAGTCGCCATACGTGGTGGAGGTGGATTGACGATCCCGGTCCTCTCCTCACAACGCCTACTCGCTGGAGCTCCGTTCAGGCCACCGCTTGCACGCTCAGTCCGCCAACATGTCTCAGAGTGAGTGGGTGGACGCCTTTTCTGCTCCCGTCCCTGCGCCGCAAGCCCCTCCTCTTTACATCGTAAACCACCAGCGCAACCCTGCGATTTTCACTGGTCTCCGCGGCGAAGATGTGGAGGACGGGCTCGATAACTATGAGCGAGTAAGCGCAACTAATCACTGGGACGTCTCTAACAAGCTCCGCCGAGTATCGCTTTATCTCACGGTCATTGCCAAGACATGGTTCTTGAATCATGAGATTAAACTCACCAACTGGCCTGCTGTCAAGCAGCAGCTTCGCCAAGTATTCAGCACACCTGCCGTTCGATCCGCTCTAGTGAAGAGAACCCTAGATACTTGCCAACAACATCCCGGCGAGTCGTACACACCATTCATCGAGAATGTCCTTGCGCTTTGCCGGCACGTCCATTCTTCGATGTCCGAGTGAGACAAACTCCGTCGCATCCTGAAGGGCATCAGAAGCATTGCCTAAAATGCTCTTGTTGCCCAGAATTCTTCTACTGTCGCTGACGTCGTCTCTACGTGTCAGCGTCTCGACGAACTTGATTCTGTTCGCCTTCAGTCGGGCAATAGCGAACACCGCCCAGCAGACCGGGACCTGCGTGACATGATACGGGAGAGATCATACGCGAAGAACTCCAACCAATGGGGTTCTCACCACCTTCTCCATCTGTCACACAGCCTTCAAGCATGGCCTTGCTTGACATCGTAAGGGAGGAACTGACATCATTCACCATGCAGTCCAGCCCACGTACAGCCACCTCCGTCTAGCCCTCCAACGTACGGGCAAGTTGCGGCCGTGCCTCCTCGCAACGTAAACTCTACGCTGCCGCTGCCATCGTTCTCGTCAGTTGCTGCTGCACCACCAGTCCAATTCCGGCCAATGCCACCCGACCCTCCATCTGCCCACTTGAGTGCGCTATCTCGCGGTGCGCCGAACGCCTTCTACTACCCGTCTTGGCGCCCGTCTCGCCCAACATGTTTTTACTGTGGATATCGTGGCCGTATATCGCGCTTCTGCCGCAAGTGCCAGCAGGACGAGCGTTGCGGGTACGACATGCGTGAACGGGACTTTCCCCGTGGGGATTCTGACGCCCGGCATTATTCATCTTGACAGCAGCGGTCTCCATCTCCGCCCGCATCGACTGAGACGCGGAGCACTTACTGTTCAAGCCGACGCCGATCACCTTCGCACTTCCGTCGCTCCTCCTCTCCTCTTCGGCCGGCCTCGTCTACCACTGACAACAGGTCGGAAAACTAAATGATGCAGTTTTTGAAGGAGAAACTGCATGTAACAGTAGGACTGATCTTCCTCCAGCACGCCCGTTCAACATGGTTTATGGTATGGTGGAAGGAGTTCTCGTGGACGCTTTGGGGGACACCGGTGCTACAGTTTTCGTGATTAGATATGATTTGTGCAATCGCCTAAAAAAAGTAATGACACCTTATAATGCTCCCACTTTAGTCGAAGCCCAGGGGAGCACTATCCGCCCTTTTGCTCTTTGTACTGCTCGTGTTTTTATCGGTGACATCCTGCATTACACTCAGTTCACTGAGCTTACCCGGTGCTCTCACCAGTTAATTCTAGGGTGGGACTTCCTATCTTCTTCTTCGGCCGCTATAAGTTGTGGTGAACGGATTCAGCCCCTAACTAATACGGATTCCATGTTCGACGAAGGCGTTTACAAGCCACTACGCCTGTTCGCTCGCGAAGATCTGGAGTTACCACCACATCAAGAGCGAATTGTGACCCTGACCTCTAAGGACATCGACCACGGCTGGCTGGCTTTTTACACTGAAGAACTTGTCCGGACACTTGGGTCGTTGGATTTTACGCTTACAGGAGTATCAGTTTGAGAATATTTATGAATCTGGCAAAAAACATCAGGACGCCGACGCTCTTTCTCGTTGCCCACTACCTACGGCTTCGTTCGACACTCCAGCTGCCACCTCCGATGGCACCAGTGCGGACGTGACTCCCAGTTCTGTTGCCTTGCTCGCCTCGCTGTACCAGCCGCCAATCGACAATGACCAACCCTTCAGTTCTCGCCAGCAAGCTGACCCGTACTGTCAGCGCATTATAGACCACCTCTCAGGAGCTACGCGTCCACCCAATGCACGGCTTCGTCGACAACTCGAGCACTTCAAGCTTCAGGACGGTGGGCTGTATCGTCACATTTATCATCCTGACGGTCTACGCTGGGTACCTGTTCTGTCACGCGCTCTTCAGCATCATGTACTTAACGCCTTTCATGACGATTTGACTGCTGGCCATCTCGCCTTTCACAAAACCTACGACCGCATTCGAAGCCACTTTTATTGGCCTGGCCTTTCTGCCAGCGTAGCAAAGTACGTGGGTTCCTGCTCTCCGTGCCAACTTCGCAAACTTCCGACATCTCCTACTGCTGGTCAATTACAGCCAATGACGTGCCTTACAACACCTTTCGAGGTCGTTGGTGTCGATCTTTATGGACCCCTTCCTGTTACTGGCGCTGGAAATAGATGAATAGTCACTGCAGTAGACCATCTGACACGCTACGCCGAGACAACTTCAGTAGCTACTGGTTCAGCATCGGAAGTTGCCGACTTCGTCCTTCAGGCCATAATTCTACGTCATGGTGCTCCTCGTGTACTTCTAAGTGACCATGGAAAGGTGTTCTTATCACAGCCTTTAGGGGAAATTTTCGCGTTCCTGGTACTACACACAAAACGGCGTCTATAGCTACCACCCTCAAACAAATGGTCTGACCGAGAGATTTCATCGAATCCTTGCCGAAATGATCGCCGTGTATATTCAACTGGATCACTGAAACTGGGATAAACTTCTACCGTTCCTCACTTTCGCCTACAACACCGCTGTTCAGCACACAACCGGCTACTCACCGTTTTATCTCGTTTACGGACGTTCACCTACTTTCTTTATCGACGTTTCGTTCTTCACCACTAATGGCCTTCCATCACCATCTTCTTGCGAAGAATATATTTCTCGCCTTGCCCAGTGCCGCCAGCGCACTCGTATGAACACGGAAGCTACGCAACAAGCAAGGAAGGCCGTCTACGACACCTCTCATCGTGTGGTATCATTCCAACCCGTGTGCTCAGATTTGGGTGCACGTTGAAGAACCCCAGGTAGTCGAAATTTCCGGAGCCCTTCACTACGGCGTCTCTCATAATCATATGGTGGTTTTGGAACGTTAAACCCCACATATCATGGTATCATTCCAACTGGATGTCGAGGTGCTGCTGTTGACACCAATTCGCACATCTGGTCTGTACGACAAGTTCCAGCCTCGATTCATCGGCCCATATGTAGTTTTAGAGCAGACTTCACCTGTGAACTATCGTGTGACGCCTCTTGTCGTGCCAACTGACCGCCGTTACCGCAGCACCGAAATTGTACACGTTTCCCGCATGAAGCTTTTCACACGACGTTCCTCGTCACCTTGACTACCCGCGCGCAGTGGCCAGGCTGGCCGCTTCCACGTGGGGGGAATTAGTGTAGGCATCTATTATGCGCTTCATCCTCATCTGGACAGCAGTCAATCATCATCACCTGTTCTGGCTGACAATCATCATCGTCTTTGAACGTGCGCTTCATCTTCAGGTCCGTTGCACTTGTTCGTTCCCGAGTTCACGGCCAATAAACCTCGTTACAACCGAGTCGTCACAATATTGAGACACCTATAGGTTTCAGATTTTTCGTACGACTGCACAAGTCAAAAGGAGAAAAGGGAGAAGAAACAAGGCATTGTTGACTATTGCGTAGATAATTTTTTTTGTTTTAGTGAGGCCTCGTTAACATTTCTATGCGAACATTTAAACGCGGTTCATTGAGTGTGCACCTTCACGGGTGCATTTTAGCCGTGATAAAAGATCGCCGTCATTGTTATCACTCAGGAAGAAAGATGGGCGCAAGCGCACAGTGTCTTTCATGGTGGTGGTGATGATTATGATGATGATGATGATGGAAATCATGATGACCAACATCACTGGCTCACACCCACTCTGCATGGTGATTGGCCAAGAAACAAATAGATTGCTAAAAAATAGGCACATAAATTTTTTGAGGATTGAGAAACTTTTGAACGATGAACATCAAATAAATAATAATTTCGGAATTTCGAGTCAAAGCTATTATTCATTCAGTTAAATGTTTTTTAGACACACTCCTGTGAGAATAGCCTAAAAAGCAGCTCCCAAGTATAGAATATTTGTTGTATTTAAATCTCACTAAATTGAAATATATGCTTCCTTTAGAGTGTTTTTCTCGAGGAAATGGAAGTGACTGCGTGATTAAAAGTGGTGTTCAATTGTATCGTCCATACTGCAAACTGAGCCCACAGGGCAAGGTGCTGGACCACCTCTACTCTATGCATGGAAATGTTCGTTTTTGACCCGTGACAACGTAGTTTTTTTAGGCATAGCTTCTTTTTTTAAATTCATACATTCGTTCTGTCATTATTTCTTAAAGGCCCCAGACAGGGGTATTACGTAAGGGGTGTGAACAGAGCTTCATTTACACATACATAAAAACATGTTTAAACCACTAGTATAGTGGGATAAAAGCTGCATATAGAAAGCTTGATTGTTCCCATGTCCCCCAACAACTGCAGCAAGAACATTAACAGGAATTCTCACTTGTCACAATAATAAAATTGAATACACAAAGCAAAACGATAAAAAAATGGCAGCATATCCACGGAGTGAATGATGGACAGTGGGTCGAAGCATTCGTCCGTCTATGCGTCCGTCTGTGTGACCGTCCATGCGTCTGTTCATGCCCCCGTCCCTGCGTTCGTTCATGCATCCGCCCCTGCGTCCGTTCATGCGTCCATCCATGCATCTGTCTGTGTGTCCGTTCGACCATCTATTCAACACTCCAAGTACCACCATCTCGCATCTTTTTATCATATATTCCCCATATAGAAGCACCGCCATTCAGTGGACATTCCAAGAACTTAACGAGAGGTGGCACACGCACACTTTCTTACGGCTTGCGCTTCGGGTCTACTTCCCACCTTCAACCGCCTTGAGTTCATGGTATATACTAGTTCACTGTATTCATGGCACTGTGGCCCAACGCTCGCTAAACCTTTCCAAAACCAAGGAGGTTACGCCCAGCGAGTATAACGTAGCAACCTTTTCCTGTCAGATAGTGCTCAATGCACATGCCAGTGGCTGCTAATGTGAAATGAGAGACAGGAGGATTCAGCTTTTAATTTTTTACGGCTTGCGCTTCGTATCTGCTTCCCCTCTTTAACCACCTCGAAATAATTCATGGTATATACTAGTTCATTGTATTCATGGCCCTGCGGCTCAACGCTCGCTAAACCTTTCTAAAACTAAGGAGGTTACACCCAGAGAGTATAATGTAGCAACCCTTTCTTGTCCGATAGTGCTCATTGTACATGCCAATGGTTGCTAATGGGGATCGCAGCGTGCGCGTTGACTAAAAGCCGAATGCCCCTGTCTCTAAATCCCCATTAGCAGCCATTGGCATGTACATTGGGCACTATTTTTTATTGTTAAACAACGCACAGAAGAAATGTCTCACCGGCACCACCTTGGAGATCAAATGTTATACCTATTTCGGGTATACCTATTTCGTACTACGAGGGACGCACAAACCACGCCATAAGGAGCTTCGCCCCTAAAAATTCTGTAAGAAACACGCATTTTAACAAACTCGAAAACTAGGTTGGTATACGAAAAATTAGTTGACGCAATGTCTTTCTAGAAAGATGACGTACGTTGTCATCGCATAGTTTGTATTTGTTTAGTGCTGAAGGAAGACAGTATAGGAGAGTGTTTGAAAACCCTAGTTCGTGCGTGTTCGCAGAACTGCCCAGTGTTCACTGTGTATCTGTTTAAAAGAGATGTTTGGTTGATTGACATGTTCGCGATGATCCTCATATGAGTGCTGCCCTTAGACGTTTCATGTTTAAAATAAATCATGAGCTGATACTCATAAAAGAACTCAACTCGGATAATTTTAAATTTCAAAAACAGATCACGCGCATGTCTATTGTAAGGTACATTAACAATAGCATGTAAGGCTTGCTTATGCAGTGCGACTACTAACCCCTGTATTCACAAACGCTCCTTGACTTGAACTTGACTTGCCACCAACTCAACGCAGCACAAACGCATTTCGAACGCGCTGTCTTTAGGCGGTGGCAAGGCAGCACAAATGCACAAACGTGTTTCAAACGCGCTGCATTAAAGGTGGTTTCAAGTCACGTTTACGTCGAGGAACGTTAATGAAAATAGGGGGTACATGCTCTAATGATTGTTTTGTGCCGTTTAACCAAATGAGGTGGCGATAGCGCAGATGCGAAGCAAATAGTGCATTATATATCATCATATTCGGTTGTACTGGCAGAAGTTTCTGACAACTGCGCAACATACCTAAGGCTTTGGAAAGCTTAAATTTCAAGTAATCGGTGTTGTGGTCCCAAGTCACCAGTTCGTGAAAAACAACACTCAATGTTTCAGCCGATGCGGAGAGTACTACTTTTAAGTCATTTAGCGTAAGAGACTTCGCGAGATCTCAAGGCATGGATTACGCTCTAAAAAGCACTGCATTTGTCTTAAAGCGATTGAGCTGTAGTCAGTTTGTTACCGATCAATCATATATTTTTCTCAGTACTTCATTTGTCTAACGTATAAATTTGTCAGCCTTTGTTCTTAAAATGAAGAAACTTGTATCATCCGCGTGAATAATGTAGTTAGTTGAATCAACATTCACAATATAATTTATGTAGATAACAAATAAAACTGTGCCCAGTATGCTGCCTTCAGGCACACCCTGCTTAATAGGCTTTAACGAAGAGTAATGCGTATTTATTGATGCGCATTGTTTTTTATCTGTTGTGTCAATTTTATATAATTTTAAAGCGATTCCACGGATGCCGTAGCAGTTTGGATTGGATAAATTTTTATTTGGTCCTCCAAAACACAGATCACTATGTTGCAGGCAGCTCCCACGTGGGGACTGAGATTCCAAGCTCCTCAGCCGTCTCGCTGGCTTGGTGGACAGCCCAGAGCTGATCTGCCAAGGACGAGCTGCTGATTGCCGCCTCCCATCTGGCAGAGGTGATGTTCGATATATGAGCGAATTCGGTGCACTGCCAGAGCCTGTGTTCTAATGAAGCTATTTCCCCACAATGTGGACAAAGATTACTTGGGTATAGGTCAGGGTGCATGATGTGTAACATTTTCAAAGTAGGGTACATCCGCATTTGCAAAAGCCTTAATGTAAGTGGTAAGGGACGGGTTAGATTTTTGTGAGGTGGAGGGAAAATCCTTCTAGACAGGTAGAAATGTTTAGTGAGCTCGTTATATGTTGTAAGAATTTCCCGGTTATCCCCGCCGTAGCAGTTTAATTTATCTAATATGGCTGCATGATTTATTCTATCAAAAGCATAAATCAAAAATACTCCCAGTGTTAGTTTCTTAGCCTCAATACTGGTAAAATTAGTTCTTTTTGCTTAAGGAGAGTAGTTTCAGTCAAACAACCTGATCTGAACCCATGTTGTGACGACGTTATTGCGGAATGCTTGTCAAAGAAGGAGCTCATTCTGAGGAGAATGATTTTCTCTGGACCTTAAGAAAACAAAGGAAGAATTGATATCAGTTTGTAATTGCCTAAATTATCTCCTTCATCACCTTCGTGCACCTCAGTTACCCCCTCAACGTTTATCTGTTGAGGCAAAATGTCATACATTAATACCGTGTTGTAAATGGGAGTAAGGCAAGGTGTAATCAGGTCGATCACATGAAAGATTGGTTTTTGCTTTCTGTGCTCCTGCAAATTAGGTTTTTCCAGCCGTGAAATGCTTTTTACAGTGTTGAGGACAACATCAGCTGTGACCCCCGACAGCAGGAAGTGGTGCGACGGTACTGAGCGCCGTCGTTTCACCATCACCGTGGCGCGCACGAAACCAGCCAGGTTGTGCGAGTGTGGCAAGGGCCACCATTACAGCAGTGGAGCTTCGGAACCGATGAGCATGCGAGTCAACCTGGTTCTACCAGAGTTTCTTACATCAGGGCACCAACAATCGTCTTGGAGGCGATGAGGAAAGCTGAGGACATGTCGAACGAAGTAAGTTCTGCGAAAAAAGGTCAAAGTGGACGACCAAGCGGACAACATGCAGAAAGGGACATCGACCTACTCCTTTATCGATGAAGATATTGAATCTGATGAGGGAGCAGATACTTTCACTCAAGTGACATATAAAAGGAGAAGATTTGAGGAAATTCCCGTGGTATTCCGAACAGTAGAGGAAACGAGAACCGTCTGGACAGTAAACCCAAACGTTCTAGCCTCGGAAATTGCTGCACTTGCCAAAGAGAAAGTGCGTTCTTTCCGAGTGAACAAAGATGGAAGTTTCTGCATCACAGTTAGCTCTCTTGCTTCAGCCAAAAGCTTGTCGTGCGCGCAAGTGGCTGGCTCGCTGGTGAAGCCATTAATTCCGGTGTCATACATGCGAAATGTAGGCAAAATCAGACATGTGCCTCTAGAGTGCAGAGAAGAACAACTTATAGAATATTTAAGAGAGGCAGGAGTCACATCGGCTAGACGCCAGACAAGTTACGTATGACAAGAAGATGACACTGTAGCATCGCACCCACTGAGAAGTGTGATTTTACAATTCAGATACGACAGACCTCTTCCAGAAAAAGTATTCCTCTGATTTACCAGCCATTCAGTTGAGGAATATCTGGGCTCATCAGGACGCTACTATAATTGTCAGAGGTTCGACAATTTGGCGAAAAATTGCTGAGTAACAAGGCCCTGCGAAATATGCGCCGAAGACCATCATCACAGGGACTGCAAATCGATGACAAAACCTAAGTGTGCCGATTGCAAGGGGCCCCATGCTGCTTCGTTCTCTGGATGCCCGCAAAACAAGGCGGCTTCTCTTCAATATCAACATGACATCATCTACGGTCGCACGCAACAACATGACGCGCCTGAGCCGAACATGAACACTATGAACCCTGCACGACCAACTCGACCGCAAGCACCTAAACGTCAGGACCCTGTAATGACGTACGCACAAGCTGCAAAGGAACAACGAAAGCAAGAGAAAAGGGCGGAGACATCAACAAGCCAGCAGCAAGCTCAAGAGTCTCAGGAGGGACCGCAAGCGAAAAGTAACCACGTGGTTAACATCCGAGAAAGCACGAGCACATCGCGTCCAGCAAGTGTAACGCAACCTGAACAATCCTCTGTGTCGCTAGCTCAGCTTCTCAACTTCCTAATCAATATATTACATCGACTGAGCGGAGTGAGATGGGGTAGTTCATGTTCTTCTTTATTGCGTGTACGTTCATTCGACAGCTTACTCAGCCCTAGTTTTGCATGAGATATCCCGTAACTTAGAGGAGAGGATCCAAAGAGTGTTGGCCAGAAGCCATCGTATATGGCATGGTGTACCCCGAGCGTCTTCCAGTGCTTTGGTAATTGCGGAGTCTTGTCAACCGACTTTCCATGCTATGAGAGTTACGGAAACTTGTCGGCATTATCTTCGGTTGGCAACTCAACACGCTAATCACCCCCTATACCTAGCTATTCAGGAGAGATCAGCCGCAAGAATACACAAAACTATAGTAGAATGCAAGAGCTTACTGCTTACGCACAAATACTAACCACCATGACGACTCTCTATCCCGGATATTACAACTTCGATTCCGGGATTAACTTGTAACAATGATATTCCTATATTTGCAATAAAGCAATTATCTTTAACACATCTTTATACCATTTATGAAGACTATATTCACGTGTACACCGACGGATCATGTCTGAATCAAAGCTTTACGTCGGCACTCTTTGTACCTGCATACCAAGTGAGAAAAGCTTTTAAACTCAGCCATTTCACAACATTCACAACGGCAGAGCTTTATGCAACACTCTGTGCTTTACGCTTCACATGTTTACAGCCAGGTCCACTTCGGTAGGTAGTTGTCAGTGACTCACAGCCCTCATTAGTTTCTTTAAGAGGAATCAGCTTGGGCAACAAAACTAGTGGGCTCGCATATGAAATACACACGACATATGCTATAGCAAAAAATTTAAACCATGCCATAATGTTCCAGTGGGGGCCAAGCCCCTGTTAAATCACAGGAAACGACATAGCTGTTCAACTTGCACATGCAGCACATCAGGAAAATAATATATCACTGATACCTCTATCGATGCACGATGCATGATGTCGAATAAATAGGCTGAGCTGTCAACTGTCTATGGAAACCTAGTTCGAAATTGGTGCCCTAAACTCTCGGTTATATAACATTGATCCTGGTACAAAACTTAATATTTCATTAAATGTTAGGCGATCGATAGAAACAGTCATCCATGAGCTTCAACTTGATACAGCCTACACGAAGGTCTTCTTGTATAAAATAAAGAAAGCTAGCAGTCCTGCCTGCTCATGTGGAAAAGCTCAAGAAGATGTGGAACACATTCTTCTAAATTGTAGGAATTATGACAGACCTTGAGAGAACCTTTTGAAACTCTTTGGATAAGCGACCTCCATCAATTGCAAAAATCTTGGGTGCATGGCCAAAAGGAAAGCTACAAGCCACTGCAGCGTTTGCAGTCGTTCACTGTCTGGAGGATTCAGAAATATCTCAAAAGCATTAAACGAAAAAAAATGTATTATCGTCACTGTTAACCAGTACGTTTCAAAACAATATTTTCGGGTTTCACTACGATAATTTGGGAAAACCTTTTCTGAGAACAGTTCAATATTTAAGCGACAAGATAACCTTAGACTATTTATTGAACTATCATGTTTTGTGAAGATCTAAAAATTGGCGGGATTGCTTGTGTTTCGACAAACCCTGTGTGGTGTGGACACATTTCTATATAGTGTGGACACATTTATGTGTGGTGTGGATACTCAGTATTGAAAAAAGTGGACTGACTGCGTAAGCGTTCTGCTATGTACATATGTGCAGCCTTGTGTTTGCTACAAAATATGCGATATTGACTTTTGTGCAAGAGAAGTAGCCGGCGCTGCGCACTGGCACCAACCTCTCCTTATATAGATTTATTTAAAAAAAAGACCGGTTTAGAATTTAGTCCATTCACATCCTCACTTTCGCTTCACCTATATTTTTCGAAGACGTTTGGAATTTCACTATCATCAGTTTCGTATAGATAAAATGTTGGGTAAGTACGCCAACGCATCTTGATCATGACTGTTTTGAGCCAATGACAAAAAATGTTCATTAAATTAATAAATAAGTTACAATGTGATTACATACATTTAAATCAAGGGTGAGATTACAAAAAATAGAAACTATCTTATGGCGAGAGAAATGCAGACACTTCCTCCGTGAACTCAAATGGGCAGGCGATAGCAGCGATGTCGTAGGGAAGGCCGTTCCAATCCGCAGCTACACGAAGGAAAAAAGATGAAAAAGTGACAGTGCACACTTTGTGATACTCGTGCTGGTGGTGATATGTATGGTACGAGGAAACTGTAAAAAAAATATCTGTGAAATGAAATAGGCAAATACGAAAGAGATGACTAAGGAGGGGCTTGCTTTAATGATGATACGTTGATGTCATATGAATATAAGTGAGTGAAGCTGGTAGCGTAGTTTCGAATGGATTCAAGGGCTACGCTAACGTGAGTTTAGTGTGAGCACCCGATAGAAAAAGCGTATTCGAGTTTAGGTCTGATGATTAACGTTACATACTTTCTATACCAAGAGAAAAAGAGGCGTATATATCGTTATCATAATTATCACCAGTGTGGCTGTACCCTTCTGAATGAGTAATTGTTATCATCATCTTAAGAATGTGAAGAAGTAGAAGAAGAATACAGCCCGGAGGCGAGGTCGGTCATGTACTCCTACTCACTCGTTACGAATTGGAAAATAATCGAGGCGACAAACGTTTTGACAAATTAAGTACAACTGAAGTGGGCATGAGTATTCGCCAGGCTGTGTGACTAGGAGTCTGATCCCTTGGCGCACACTTTAGTCTGGGTAACCGCACCTCGTATGCCCCGTTTGGTCGCAAGTTCGCAACACAAGCATGTCGGAAAAGATGCGCACCAAGCAAGCCGTATCGCAGCAGGTGAGGGAGAGGCGAGACGGAGAGCATTCGTCGGACAACGTGACTGCTTTGGAAGTGGACCAAGATGGGGGGCAATCGTCAGCAGCCATGACCGCTCAGCTCAGTTCAAGTATCACGGTGGAGTCAGAACATCGCAGCCCGCGACATACGGACGGCGAAGAGTCAGATTTATCTCTAGAACCGCTCGTTCGCAAATCGGGAGCGTCTCCGTCAAGCGGAAAGCGGCAGGAGGCGGCAGCAGTGGTCTCAGAACTGCCCATACAGGTGAGACCCCGAACGCCGGAGCCGGTGGCTTACAGGCCTTTAGTGCAACAGTTTTCGCCACCGAGAAGTCAAGAGCGCCGAAGTTTTGAGCCAACGCCTAGTTTCTCTCCCGTCACTGCGGATCATGAGGGGCCTGATGCGTGGAACAGCCCCTTAAGCCCTGAGTCCCCAGGGACTCCACCCGATATGCCGGTGAACTTCAGAATGTTATGGAATGGCGTCGCATCCGCGGGGGCCGTGACCCCTTCTGCACCACAGCCACTCACCCGTACGAGCCGGTTCGACGAACATTTACCGTTAGGGAAACCCGACCTACATGAAGCGAGAGAGGATCTTGGCAAAGAACCCGCGATTTCCCCTGGTCTCAACGCGCTTGCTGCGGTGCAACCTGGAACTCAGACAGGTGAGGACGCACACACGAATAACTTCCGACAACCGCGGGATTCGGGAAGTCCACGGTCACTGGTACCTCGAAGCGAGACGCCCAAGAGACTCGACGTGTGGCACGGGACACCTGAAGTCATCAGAGACGCCTCATCGTCGTCACTAAGCTGCAGCATCTCTGCCTCCGAGATTTCCAGCCCTCAGATGGGCACGGCTCTGGGTTCACCCAGGCTTCGGCGGTTCGTTTCAAGCAGTGGCCGTCGCGTCCCTTGGGCAACGCTCGCAGTGATCTGTCTGCAGCTGAGTGCCTACTGGAACCGCCTGCACAAGAATTATCCCGAGCGATGCGCCAGCGTTAGCACTATCATGATCGAGAATCGGTGGGAAAGGGTTCTGTTTGCAGCCTTCCAGCACGGTAACGTGAGCATCCTGGTGCTCAACTCGATATGCTTCTTCGCCACGGGTGTTCTTCTGGAAGCCGGTCTGGGAACGGTACACTTTGCTGCTCTATTCGCCGCTACAGCAGCCCTGGTGGGAGTCATGAACACGTTCGTTCTGTTGTTGCACTACGAGTATACTAGGCTCTCATCATTGTTCACCGCGTGCTCGTACACTTTCGCCGGGGTCATCGTGGTGCTCCAACAGCTTACGAGCACGCACTTTGGCCGAGCGAGGATCCGCTACGGCAGACGGAAGTTCCGGTTCCCAAGCAGGCAGTTCCGCGTGCTCCAGGTGGTCACGTTGCTGACGTGCGCGAAGGTCAGCAATCATCTGATGGTCATTGGCCTCTTGGTGGGCATTTTTCTCGCGAAAACTTCGCCGGGGAACTTCATCACTAGGTGAGCTTTTGTTCGTCCACGAACCACAGACTACGAGGGTGAACAAAATAATACAAACAGTTTGGACAAAATTAACTAAGCTCTTCTTTTATGTATATGCCAGGGAATCGTTCAAATGAAGTTGGTTTAAGACATTGCTGCTGTTACAAATGCAGATTCCTGATCTTAACCCACCCCATTATTGTCCATACTACGCTAGTAATAATTAAGCTAACATATTCTGCCACTAGATCACATTTGCGGTAGTAATGCAACACTGTGCAACGATAGCCATCGTTTGAGAGTGCTGGTAGCGTATAGTATGACAATGAAAACCGTGTGTCAAGACACCGTTTAATAATCAAGTTGATGACACTGGGATGCTCTCAGATAAATGTTCTCTCAACTAATAGGTGATGTGGCTGTAAATTGCGAGGTGTGAGCTATTTGTCATCTTGTGTGAAGGAAATCTATAAAATACCACTGCCTACGATTTTTTCTGAAGCGTTAGACCGTATTGCTCTGAGAAGTTCTTCACGTGCACATCCTGTCGCGTACAGTGGCCAGTCCTTGAAAGACGTGGAGGGTTATTTCAATGCAATATGCTGTTCTTGTATACCACGGCCGGGCTCGTCAATCTGTAGATACGCGGTATTCTTTACCTGGTATTTTCGACCAAAAACGTACTTCTTGTTAATGGCTAATGTACTGATGTGAACGAATGTGTTAATGCACTACTCATAACTGGACTTAATGCGTGCTGCCGCACGTGTGATGTTATTTTAGTATCTTGCAATTTCAGAACTGCGTACCCCTAAATGCTGCCTTTCGAATTATAAAAGCGCAATATTCACTGGCACGGGCCTATACCATGGCTGTAGTGTTCTACAAACTCTGTTATCTGGGTTCTCTTTTTTGTTGCAGGATCCAGAAACCACGGCTTAGATTGCACCTGTACTTTGTTCCTAACACACCAATTACTTACATATTCGCCGCTCACGTTATTGCCGCCTTCCTGTACGGACCTTTTCCCGATGATGTAACCCTAGCCGATACCGGACTGTCGTTTCGCGATTCTGTGCGGCGACCACTCGTCCTGCCACTGCTCTATCAGCCCAACATCTTCATGCTGGTCTATGTCGTCTTCTCTATTCTGGATATTGGAAAGGAGTTGGAGCAAGACTTCGGGCATATCGGGTTAGTGCCGGTGTATTACCTTTCGTACTGCGCGATCCACGTAACTTGCTACTGCATCTTGTTAGCGTCAAATGCCACTTCAGCTATCTTCGCCTGCGCATACGCATAATCATTCATTACCGCTGTTTACACAGGCACGAGACAACAAAGATTCACATGTACCACTATGCATTCGTCTAAGACAGCTCGAAGTTAAAAGTCATCTTGTACTTTTTTTCCTTCCAGTTGTGTAGCGATCCTACCCCACCGCCCTTCGAGAGCTTTTTGCACCTGCGTCTAGGATAGCATGCATAGCAGACTTTCTGCACTTCACATCGTTTTTCACAGCCCTTGTGATCGGCCCACCTCGGATCATGCGAAGACACTATTTGATCACGTCATCATGGGGCATCACATGATGCTCCATGACGTCCCGAATTGTGGTAATAATTGACATCATCTGGAGACGTCATCAAGTGCATTCGCGTTTGCTGCGGTACTAGGCTTTCGCTTCAATATACACAATGGAAGCATAGATGTGAAGACGAAGAGACAGTGTTTAAATATTTAAGAACTCAACGATTTTCCGAAAGTTCTGCTGGGGGTGAACTCTCAAAATTCTGTGCGGTAACTTCTCCCTTTCTCACCCATTTTGGTTTACTGCGAGCGTGCACAAAACAAACTGGGCGGGAACAAATGTTCGCTTTAACTAACAATGCAAATTCAGTACGCATGCATGAGCTCGTGTGATTTCAATTACCCTAATTCGGGATGCTTCGAGCATACTCTTCCAAAATTAAGGCACACTGTGCTCACTTCGACGGCACCACTGGATGAGTCGAACAAAACATCTCGCGTCGTTGTCTTTGCAGCTTTCTGTGCCTAGCCTGGGTGCTACTGCTAACGGTGCATGGCCTCCTCGACCTTTTGTCCGTAACGATCTGGCGCCATCTGCTGGAGTTGGGCGAGAACTTGCCAACGCCCATGCTACACTCCAGCCTGTGCACCTGTGACTCGGTGGCCACCCTTATGGCTTTGAAAGTCATCCACCACGTGAGGCATCCCCGCTGCGTCTACAGCATGCCGTCTGTGGCCATCCGCGTACCTTTCTGGACCGGCAAGTTATTCGAACTAGCGGTACTCAGTGTGTCAAGCCATTCGGTAGGCTACGTCATCGGGCCCATTGCGGGTGTCCTGGTGGGCATCGCAGTGGCGTCCACCATTCTGTCTGACTACGTTACCAATCTGACTGTGCGATTGGTGGGCCTCTCGGACACGCTCCGACGTCGCGCCGAAGCGTGGTCTGGAAACGTGCCGCTGGTTATGAAACGCTGAGCATAGTTCGCATGTGCGCGCGCCGTAGCACCTCGAAAATTAAATACCATGCAGTGACGCGTCTTGGGTCGCGTTTCTAGAAGTTCTTTGCATAAAAGGTGATTTGCAAATTAACAAACACCGCACGTCAATTGGTTCCTAGTGATCGTGCTTGCAAAATATGAAACGCCTAGATGGTGTGGAAGCGAACTCAGTAGTAATAGTAGTACAAAACTTTATTATATAAATAATACAGACAGGCAAAAAGTCTAGTGCCGTACTGGAAATATACAGTGAAAGAGGAAGAGAGTCACGCGCGCGTATACGCCTTCGTAACAGGCGCTTCCTGAAATGTAAGTGAGCGACCACATGTCGTTAACTTGGTTATTCGTGCTATGTGGAGAGGGCAGTGCCTCTCTCTCTCTATCTCTCTCTATCTCGCTATCTTTACTTTGTCATTACAGATTCAGATTTAATTTTTTTATTATTACGGCACGTAAAGTACTGTGCTATTCAGCCAGCCTAGCTAGATGATATGAAGAGATGAACATAATTATATTTGTGACCTCGTAAGCTCCAGGCATAGAAATTGCCAAAATATTCTTTAAATGGTTTTCAAAGCATTCACTTTTGGGCGCACGTTGCAATAGCCTTGCAGCAGATGGCAGCCCATAATGCAAAGCTCGAATATTATATGAGATAAGCACTTCTTTTTATTTATTTATTTATTTATTTATTTATTTATTTATTTATTTATTTATTTATTTATTTATTTATTTATTTATTTATTTATTTATTTATTTATTTATGAATACTGCAACCCTAACATAGGGTTTTGGCAGGGTGGATACACATTTGATAAATTTACAAATCGGCAAACAAATAAATATAAAACAGGTAAGGCATTTACACACTTTCAGAACGAAAAAAAAAAGAACAGTGGTTTGTAATAAACCGGCATAAGAACATATAGAGAAATGAGCGCTACATTCAAGATGATCACAAGTGGAGAATGGTTACAGTGATTGAAATAAACAACAGGAGCACATGTCATAGAATTTAGACACTCACTGCTAGAGCTGCGCAGCAAAAAGGTTCAAGGATGACTGGGAAACAACTTCGTTACTAAGGTTATTTCATTCGGTAATTGTCCTAGGGAAGAACGAATATTTGAATGTGTTATTACGGGTGGAAAATGGGGTTATTGTAAAGGCATGTCTCTGCCTTGTGGTATATCCTGTGGACAAATGAAGTATATGAGATAAGTCTAACTTAAAATAACCTTTATCTAACTGAAAGAAAAATTTCAATCTCAATACTTTATTTCTTTGTGTAGGTGTTGGGAGGTTAGCTTTTGCTAATAAACATGTTATTGAAGTACGACCAAAACTGTTTTAAATAAACCTAACAGCTCTCTTTTGAGTTTTTTCCATTTCGCTATTTTTTCTGGTGTAAGGGTACCAAATTATGGATGCATAATCTAAAGTAGGTTGAACAATTGCATTAAATGCAACAAGGCGAACGGCGGGAGTGGAGTGCTTAAGAGCTCGTCTAAGATAAAATAATTTGTAATTGCACGATCTTAATACAGTGTTAATATGTCTCGTCCAGTTAAGGTCATTCGAAATCCAAAGACAAAGGTACTTGTAGTGTTGTACCTCCTGCAAAAAAACATTATTGGCTGAATATGCAAAATGGAGAGTGTTACGTTTGTGAGAAATTTTCATGAAAACGGTCTTTTTAAAATTAACTGACATCTGCCATTTATCGCACCAACGAATGACCTTTTGAAATGCATCGTTTAAATGAATTTGATCAGTATGGTTTTCTATTTCCGAGTACAGGATGCAATCATCCGCATATTACTTAACTTTTACAGGTATATCATGTGATATATCATTTATAAGCAATAAAAAGAGGAGGGGTCCGAGCACAGAGCCTTGGGGAACACCTGAGTCAACCGGTACTGTACGAGAACAATGGTCATTGAAAAAGACGTACTGTTTTCAATTCGAAAGATAACCGGAAATCCAATTTAGAAGCTGAGTATTCTTAAGAATTAAATCCAATTTGAAGAGTAATTTATTGTGAGAGACCGTATCGAAAGCTTTAGCAAAATTCATAAAAATTGCATATACCTGTTTTCCGGAATTCATAGATAGTGCGAAATCATGAACTGTAGTTACCAGCTGAGTACAAGTAGAAAATCCCTTCCTGAATCCGTGTTGTGAACCTGACAAAATATTGTGCTTATCTAGAAATTCTGAAATATGCTTATGTATTATGTGCTCAAGTAATTTACAGGAAGTTGAAATTAATGAGACCGGCCGATAGTTAATAACAGAATGGGGATTTCCACTCTTATGTAGGGGCTTGACTTTAGCAGTTACCCAGTCATCCGGAACTCGACCATCTTTCAGAGATTTAGAAAAAAGAATTGTTAGGTACTTTGAAACCCATTGTGCATAACGTTTTAAGAACTCATTCGGTACTCCATCAGGACCTGAAGTTTTTTTAACATCAAGCTTCAAAAATAAATTAAAAACTCCCTCTTCACTTATGACAATATCCAATAGGGGTGGGCCTGCCACATCAAATGTTTCCAGGACTACATTATCCTTCGTAAAAACAGACTTAAAATGATCATTGAAAGCATTAGAAATAACAGAGGAATCACTAGTTTCCACACCAACAATTTCAAAAACATCAGTTGTCTCAGGATTAGGCGAAATTAAACTCCAGATCCTCTCGGGAGACGAAGACATGAGACTCAGGAGTTGTTGGCCATAATAGCGTTCCTTGTCAGACAATACATTTGCTTTTAGTTGAGAAGCCAGTTCAGAAATTCTTTGCTGGAGGATACCTACGTCTTTAAAGTACCGTCTCTGATTTTTTATACGTTTGAGCCGTCTTCGCAACTGCAACGTTTCCCGGGAAATCCAGGAGTTCTTTCCTTTTAATTTTTTTTTCAATGCGTGGAACAAAACTTTCAATACACACATTCATAAGGTTCTTGAAACGCTTCCACAAATAATATCAGCAGTGCAACTCGAAAAAGAATCAAATTCAAATGATAGTAAGTCCAATATTGAAGTATCATCTGCACGTGAAAAGTTTGGGAACGAGACCCTCTTGCAATTTTTTCTTTAAAACAACAAATAAACACCTTAAGGCCAGGACGCCACCGTCCAGCGTTCAAGAATCACGGGTGGTTGCGCTATCAACTGCTATAGAGGTGCGCTATACTGCCGCCATGTTGGACTGTTAACGCGACAACGTTTCACTACGCACCCCCAGCAACTAAATCAGACTTGGCAGTAATCACATTACAGCAGAGGCTTTACGGTAAATAATTTAGCTCTTGCAGTAAGGAGTATTTTCGTAAATCATATGAAGCGTACAGTTTCCCATCCACACTCAGTCGATTGTAGAGAAGCTTTACTTTAGCACCATTCTCTCTCTTTTTTTTCGAACTTTTCCACAGATTTCTGCGTGCCTCACGAACCCTGTATGAAAAATCCTCAGAAAAGGACAATACCGAGCCCTTTAACTTGTGCGTAACTTTCAAAACAGACATCTTCTCACGATAATCAATAAACGTTTGAATAACTGGTCTGTCTTTGTTTTCAATTATGCGGCCAAGCCTGCGGCATCTTTCAACAGTAATTTCCCTCATACCTAGTTTATTCTCGAGGATTTCATTAACGCTATCCTGGAGTATGTGAGGTGTTTCCCTAGGGGGTTCTTTTAGGCCATAAATTATCAAGTTATTTCTACGGCTCCGATTTTCAAAATCATCAACTTTGTCGTCAAGAGATGTTAGTTTTTGTTGCATTTGAGTCATAGAATCTTCAATTTCTTTCACTTGTTTAGGCAATGAAGAAAATTTATTCATGTGATGCTCAAGGGCATCAACCAGTTCTGCTAGCGTGCCAAATTTTTTCTGTTGAATCTTTCTGATTGGCCTGTATTTGGCAATAGCTGCTTTCATTGTTTTTTTGGCCAGCGCGTAGCTCAGATAGCATTTCCTTTTCCGTAAGAGGACCAGGATTAGCCTTAACGTCACCGCGAACCAACAGATCAAGAGGTATATGTGCAACACAAGCAAAAAGAAGCTTTAGACACAGTGGGCAAGGCAGCAGCAGCAGGAAACGGTTATCATTACGATAACATGGAGCAGGAAAGTACCTACTAACCTGTATCGCAAGGCAAAGCGGATTACTGAGCATGCTGCCTTCTCTGCTGCTGACAAGCCCACTGAGGGCATAGTATACCCCCAGAATATGCTCAAGCTAATAAATTTCCGCTCTTTCTTTTTCTCGCCACCCCCTGCGTTTCAAGGTTGTCAATGATTGATTGAGTGTGGGGTTTAACGTCCCAAAACCACCATATGATTATGAGAGACGCCGTAGTGGAGGGCTCCGGAAATTTCGACCACCTGGGGTTCTTTAACGTGCACCCAAATCAAGCAGGTACGATTTCGTATGACCTGATGGAACATGGGCTTTTGCAACCATGAATTTTATCGGTGACTGTGCAAAAAGTTGCTTCCTTAATGAACTCATCTAACCAGTTTAAATAGAGATACTATATTATTGCTATCAGAGAAGTAGTCAAGGGGTGGCACACCGAGCCCGGGCCAAACCCCCCCCCCCTCCGAAATGTTTTTTTTTTCACCATGGCTTAGCCAAGGGTAAAATTACCATTTGCCAGCCCTCCCTAAGCTTGGGATTGAAGAGGTCCCCCCCCCCCCTCTCCGAAGAAATTATCTGCCTACGCCCCTGATTGCTATCATGGGTGAGACAAAAAATAAACAGAATTCTTTGATAAGCACACCCAATAGAGAGCAGAAACACTGAATGGGAGCGGGAAAGGCGGGATTAGTTATAGGTGCTGATAAAAGTACAAAAAATTTATTGGAGGTGAAAAAGCGTTAACACCTCATATTCGTCTACGACAGCACAGAAACGCTGAATGAGTCCGAGAAACCATAAACTCGTTATATTCAGCCATAAGAGTGCTGAAGCGTTAAGCGGATATGGTGAAGCCTATACAACTCATGTACCCCCATTATAAAGCAAAAACGTTGAGTTGGCGTGCGAAAATTGCAGCACTCGGTGTACACCAATCAAAGTATATAAAAGTTTAGTGCAGGAAGTACAAACTCTTCATATACACTCATAAAAGTGCAGAGACGTTAGTGGGTTTCAAGATACTGAAACACTCTATACCACCATGAGGGTACAAAAACTATAATAAGGTTCAAAATAGTTCGAACATTTCAGAATACCAATAAAAGCGCAGAAACTTTTGAATTATCGTTATAAAGGAGTGTCGAAGAATATGACAGCCTATGAGAACACAAAGCAAGCGATAATACTGCGGTCAAACAGCTGCGCTAATTTATCAAGAAAAAGTTCTTTGACGGAATTGAAGTGGAACATGGGCAGCGATTTCGTGGTACCTTGTTTGTTTATTGTCTTCTTTAAGTTGCTTCTTTATTTTAAGCAACATTACTTCTTCAAAGCAGAGTATGGTTTAACAATTTGGTCATTACGCAACAAACTTCACGATAAGTGGCGGCGAGCTAGCTTGATATCAGTCTCTGCATGTTGCAGCAGCCGAGCGTTATGCAATGGCGTGAAGAGAACACTTTGATGCGTTCATCAGTATTGCAGATCTGCTAGCCAGTGTTTGATACTAATTCTGGCGCCCATGAGGACCGCTTATAAATATTCATGCAAGCGTTGCAAGCAAGAAATCGGCTGTGCTTCCTTCGTTATCAATTACGCACCACAGCCGTCCCCATTGGCAGGCCAGGCCTGACATTCCACAAGCTTCGTTGAACTTCAAAAACAATATTTTTTTTTCAGTATTGTGCGGATCGTTCTGTGTTAAAGCGTTCAAGCATATCTGGTATCCTTCGAAGCAAAGGATCAATAATCTACAGTCTAGTCCACGGATAACGTTTGCACCGAGATGAAAACGTCTGTTGGCAGGGCATTCCGAGGGAGAAAAATAAAGTACGTTACGTAGGTAGAAAATTCCAATTTCGTGAAACCAGAGCACGGGATGATGCGCATTAGGTAATTGGTTTAAGACACTGAGAAAGTCCAACTTTTTTAGCATGTTAATCATCTTCGCCAAAATGATCGCAGAAAAAACAAGCTAATGCACAGCAGATGGTAGACGCGAAGAAAGGAAATTACCAATATTTTGATCCTAAAACTGATCTTCCGCCACTTCTAGGAATTATGTAGCTATCTGTCTTTCTCCTTTTGTGTGTGTGTGTGTGTGTGCGTGTGTGTGTGTGTGTGTGTGTGTGCGTGTGTGTGTGTGTGTGTGTGTGTGTGTGTTTAACAAAATAAAATTACTCGTAAGTAAACGGCGAGGCCGAAATAAAATAATGATGAATAAATAAATAACTTCACTCGCATACTCTTTTATGAAAGTACCTTAAAAAGTGTAATATCATTAAACAATTACATTCCCTCAATAGCAATTCAAAATGTTATTAATAAATACATAAACGTTACTTGTCACTAGAATTTAAAAACTGTTGCCGGCCATGCAGTCTTAGCGACAGGTAAGTTTTATAAACAAAAAATATCAAACATTTTCTTAGACGATATCGGACATCTGTCACAAATTCGTAAAATCAACAGAGATGACTAATTCTTCATGAAAAAAAAATGAATACTATAATTCACTTGTTTTTCTGCCCGCTAATGTGACAGTATTTACGAAACGCTCGCAAACTACCAGTATTTAGGAGCTTAATGTTAATCTAAAATCATCAGCCATGCTACATAGAGTATGCTGCTTTGATGAAGATCTAAAATTAACTTTACTGATTACATGTTAAAAAAAACTTATGTGCCACTGATACTGAAACCACGCAATAGGCCGATCCTATGAATTATGACAACCAGTGTTATTGATTGCTTCGTTTTGTTTTAAAGTGGCCAGGCTGCAATCAGCGCAATTAAAGATTTCCGCTCTTGCATTTCTTGTGCAGCTTTATTGCATTACAACTACGCATAATACAGAGCACGCTTTACAGCGAGAATGCGGAGTGATTTGATTGTTGTGTGGGGTTTAACGTCCCAAAGTTTACGAGAGACGCCGTAGTGGAGGGCTCCGCAAATTTCGAACACCTGGGGTTCTTTAACGTGCACCCAAATCTTTACCTACCGTGCACACGGGCCTACAGCACTCTCGCCTCCATCGAAAATGCAGCAGCCACAGCCGAGATTCGATCCCGCAACCTGCGGGTCAGCAGCCGAGTACTTAGCCGATAGACCACCGCGGTGGGGCGAGAATGCCGATTGAGTGAGTGAGTGAGTGAGTGAGTGAGTGAGTGAGTGTTTGTGTGCGTGCGTGCGTGCGTGCACGCGCGCCTACCAGCCTGCGTGTTTGTGACTCTGTTAAAAGCTTAGCACCCCTTACTAGAGGACCCTGCGCACAACTATGATTTAGGCATTAAATATCGGACAATACATGCATAAGCAAGTAAGCAAGTCATTTTTGACGTGATTGTGTTAAACATCTCGTTCAATAATTCGCTTATAAATTACGGTAAGGGCGTTGGCGTCACTCAATTCAAAAGAGTGCGCACGCACCGCTCCTCTAGTCCAGCCGTGGAGGTGGTTACCTACTACTACTACTACTACTACTGCTACTGCTACTGCTACTGCTACTACTACTACTACTACTACTACTACTACTACTACTACTACTACTACTACTACTACTACTACTACTACTACTACTACTACTACTACTACTACTACTACTACTACTACTACTACTACTACTACTACTACTACATCACGGACGCACGAACCACGGCTTAATGACCTTCACCCCTAACATATGCTATCTCTTCAAACTTGGTGTTTTTGCGCTCAAATTTCTCGTGTAAACCAGTAGAGTAGCCTGCAAAGTTCCACACTGATTTTTGCACTTTTAGACGTCGTATCGAAGCCCAACATTGTGTAAATGTCGTCGGCTGTATACTCGTTGATCTGAGTTAAACAATATTCTGTTCCCATGGCAACCGGTGTACAATAAACCTTAAAGGTGCAGAGCAAAACCGTTGCGGTCGCTATTGGTTGATTGCTTGGAGCCCTATTATGCAAAACAGTATTCTGGAAAAGTGAAGCGTTGGCTGGAAAGACAAACAAAGAGCAAAGTAATCAAACGTTAGGAATTAGCGACAACTCCGTTATGCTCAACTACTTTTTTTTTCCCTGTCTCTTTCCGAGTCGCTAGAACGCAATCAGCGCTCAACATATTTGCCACGAAACGTGTTCAGCATTCGCTTAATTGCAACTTGGCCGAGTGTAAACTGTTTTGGGTCCGCATTACGCCCCGGGGCGCCAAACTTGTGCCACTGCAAACAAGGTCCCGTATTTACGAACACTTTGCGGATAATTAATTTTGTCTTTTCTATCTTTTTTTTTCTATGCCCTCACTTCATTTCTAGCGCACACGCAGGCACTGACTGCCTAGTTATTCATGTGTCTGAAAAATCGAAAGAAGTTTCCCGCGTTCGTTCGTGCGCTTAGCGCCCCCTACCGCGTTCGTCGCTTTAGTACATACAAGCTTTGTCGCTTTCACAAATTAAGGTACTTGGGGCCGCCTTTCCGCCGAAAGTTCGGCTTCACCGCTATGCATACGCGCCACGCGCATAAATTAGACGGCAGATATAGCGCGAGAACAGAACGACGACAAAGGGACAACGACAAAGGGACAAGGTCTCCTCGTTGTCCCTTTGTCATCGTTTTGTTAGTCGTCGTTCTGTTCTCGCGCTATATCTACCGTAATGTCTTATACAAGTTGCATAAATCGGGCCGCGAACAATCTCTGTTGCTACGTTTCAGACTTTTCGTCCTCAGCTGATAACCATTTTCTGAAATGGTCACGTTCAGGTGAAGAGTAGAGGCGCGACTGCAGTGCCGTCGCTTCTAAACTACGCCGCAGTACTTTTTCACTAACTAAACCATGCACCTGATCGCTGGTTAACTCACCCGCGTCACCACTCTCTGGCAAGTTTGTCCAGAGAATGGCTCATTTACAGGCTAAACTATGAGCTCTCAGGCAGTATTGTTTTTCTCTTTTTTTCTTTGCGTGAGTGTTTGCCACCAGAGAAAAAGTTCGCTTTATTTATTCATTGCCCAAGAAACAAGTTTTTTAATGACAGTGATGCGCGGAAGTTTTAATTGTGATATGAGAGTTTAGAGCAATGGTTCTCAGTCGTGGATTTCTCGGGGACACCTCATAGACTGGTTGAAGTTATGAAGTCCCCATTGCACCAAGATAAAAAAATGGAAGTTGGGGGAGGGGGGCGTAAATTAGCACTACACGTTGCCTAAAACAGATTCTAGTTGCTTTTCCGAAAAAAAAAAGGTCAAACTACACTGTCACGCCAATTCAATCTCCACAGCTTGTCAATAATCTGTGGGCTCTGCAGCCATATCCAGCCTGTTTGGAGCTATGCTTGCAAGCCCGGATAGATGATGTCGTAGAACATTTTAAGAAAACCTGTACAACCATCTTTAAAAAAATAAAATATAAGTCAGCTCCGCTTTAATCCAACATTGTGAGGCGGAGAAACCTTTAGCAAGAGTCAGATTGTGCTGCTGTCAATGGCGTGCCGTCAAAAATGGTGTTTTTTTTTTCGATGATGAGTTCGCGGAATGCCACACGAGAACAACTGGTCAAAAACCTGCAAGTCCATTTTTATGAAAGAGTTTGTGTGGAATGACAAGGACGTGCAGGGTTTGTAGTTTACATTGTTAAGTTACCGCCAAATATTCCCTTCAGCTCGATCAATCTCTTATATGCTGACTGCTTCACGTATCAAGGATCCAAATGTCGGCCTAACACAACCTGGACCGACCAAGTAATGCGTATAACTGGCAACCGCCCTACGATAAGAGCTACAGAATGCTTTCTAACGTCCAGAAAACGCTGACAAGACAGGTAGTGAAACGAATTGAGTGACGAAAAGAATAAAAAAAACCTACAGCAGAAACGTGAATCAACTGGCACAGCATTCGGTGAAATGGAGATTAACAATACGCTCTGTTGAGCCAGTTCATGCATCTCTTCCTAAAACGACAAGGCGCAAGGTTACAAAAAAAAGAAGAAAACAAGCGGTACATAACGCTGCAGATTAAACTGGACATTGATTGATTGATTGATTTGTGGGGTTTAACGTTCCAAAACCACCATATGATTATGAGAGACGCCGTAGTGGAGGGCTCCGGAAATTTCGACCACCTGAGGTTCTTTAACGTGCGCCCAAATATTAAACTGGACATTGTGAAAAGCAATCTTCGACCTGCAGTGGTCTAAATATACTGAAAATGATGGCTGAACAAGTCGCATGAACTCACTCACGTCTAAGAAAAAAGTAAAAGCACTGCGCTTATGTAACTATGTGGAAATACAGTATGCATGTATGTATGTATGTATGTATGTATGTATGTATGTATGTATGTATGTATGTATGTATGTATGTATGTATGTATGTATGTATGTATGTATGTATGTATGTCAGGTTTTTTATCTATTTATATTTAGTATAATCCCGCCTGCCATTTACTGCTTGTCTACACATATCTATCACAATTATATACCTCTCTACATCTGCTCCTTCGGCATCGCCGTCGGAACAGCAAGGACGCGTGCGATTGCCCGGCTCGCATCGAAATTTCCGTGCATATGATTCGAACGAAATTACGTCTCCGATCTTGGATTGCTCGCCCCTACTCACCCGATTTTCTCATTCGCATGATAACAAAATGAAAAACAAAAAAAGAAGAGGACGATAGCGAGCACGAATCAACGCATGCTTCTTGCGGTCGCTTCAACGGCGTATTGATTGTGTCTGTCACGGACTGCCCGGGAATGGCTGCCACTATAATGAAGCTGCAAACCGTCGTGAATACTGCATCATGTTATTCGATGTGGTTTATCCAGCTATAGCTCGTCCAAATATGAAGCTTGTTTAAATTGAAAAAAGAAAGAAGGGAAAAAAAATAACGAGATTGAGCCAGCCTTGTGAACGGCCCGGCAAAAAAATAAGCATGAAGAAAAAACTATTCATTCACGTGCGTTACAATTTCTGGGTTCCCGGCATTCCTCGCGACAAAGTGTGTTCGTTGACTTGCAACTTCAGAGTGGCATCTCTCGGATCAATTTAGTATTCGAATAAAAATTTATGAAGCGGGGTGCTTCCACTGTACGCGCCAGTTTATCGTATGCACGTTGATTAAAGCAAGGCCTAACAGAATTGTTGAGTGTCGCTATTATGATGAGAGCAGCGGCTTTCACCATTCTCAAAGGAAACAAGGAGGAATAATAATTACAGGCCGCATACAAAGTAACTGAAGAAAATATTTCTTTTCTGTTATTTTTTCCAAGTTGGGATAAGCAATAAGCGAAACTAATCATCTCGCTTTTTACTTTCGGTTCGTTTATATATATATATATATATATATATATATATATATATATATATATATATATATATATATATATATATATATAATTAAGAGGACCGGAAACGTAATTTCTGGTTCTTCAATTAAGGCCACAGACGATGATAAGGTTCGACTAGTCCACCAACTATCCCAACTTCAGTGATATTAAGCTCCTCTTTGATATTTGACGACGTTTACTTGAATTTTGAGTGAGGTTGAAACTGCGTGAAAAATATTTTTTAAAGAGGACAACTAAGACAGGCGCAAAGTGCGAGCGAGACAGCACGGGCGTAGGGCTTTCGATTCTCGCGCAGCAGATCTAGTTTCGCGCAAATTAATCAAGGCACATCGACGTTCGACATTCGCGACATATAATCGTGTCTTGAACAAATAAAATCTCAGAATGAAATTGGCTGGTGCCTATGAAATGAAATGGTCTTCATTCTTCACAGTCTCGGGTGCTACAGAAATGGATAACCAGTTTTTATCGATGCGTTCGTTATAGATGCAAATAGATGAATAGGATTGTGCAGCAGGGGGAGTAGGCTAGTTACAAAATGGGAGGATGACGTCAGTGCCATATTTTTACTTAACAGGGGGTGCTGAGGTAACTCTTCGCCCCCCCCCCCCCTCGTTCGTGCGCCTGTTTCTGTCCATGCGTCCGTCCGTCTGTTTATCTGTCTGTCCGTCCGTTCGTCGTTCCATTCATCGAGTAAGCACTCCAAGTACCGTCATCTCACATCGCGGGATCGAATCCCGGCTGCGGTGGCTGCATTTCCAATGGAGGAGGAAATGTTGTAGGCCCATTTGCTCAGATTTGGGTGCACGTTAAAGAACCACAGGTGGTCGAAATTTCTGGAGCCCTCCACTACGGCGTCTGTCATAATCATATCGTGGTTTCGGGACGTTAAACCCCACAAATCGATCAATCAACGCGCATCTTTTCATCATATATTCATCATATAAAGTACCGCCATCCAGCGGACATACCAAGGACTAAATGAGAAGTGGCTTCCTACTACTACGGGGACTACAACTAGTACTACTACATACATCGTGGACGCAAACCTACGGCTTAAGAAGCTTCGCCCCTAAAAATAGAAGCTTACTGCATGACAAAATGTTCAGAGGAAAAAATTGCGTGTTACTAGTAACTTGCGCTACTGGAAGCCATTACAATTCTCTATTATGATTCGCCTTCAAGTAATCTTTTTATAGCTTCTACTCAAGGTTGCTAAAGGATGCTGACACCTTTTCAGCATCATATCAGTCAGCGTGGCTTTTGTGGCCCTGCGTAATTTACCTCCCTGTCTTAGTTCTACAGACACTGTGCCTTTCTTTTTTATTGCGATAGCAATTAAATGGACACTCGTCGCGTACTTTGCCATCGCCGTCGCCATCATGTTCTGCACAAAGTCCAAATCGATAATATCGTCCCACGCGTCGTTTTTTTTTTTCAAGTGTCAATGAAAGATTGCGATGGCTGCAGACGGATGTGGCTCAATTAGGGATGAAACGCACCGACCGGCCCCTTTGGTACACGGGGCATGGAGGGGTGCAATATGGAGGAGGTGCTGCGTCGCTTTGGCAGCAAGTGCGCACTTTGAGCAAAATGGCATGGTCGTGCGCACTAATTGGACGTAAAACAGCAGACGGCTTATTGTGCCTACGCTACTTTCGCCGCCTACTTCGCGTTGAGGAAACAAACAGCACAGAAAAGCGCTTCGCACTCTGGAGCGACCGCATGCCTTTATGCTCGTGTCTTATCGAGCTAAGCGAGATTCCATCCTAAAGGAGCTATCTACTAGCCTTACTTCGTAAAACAATCAAATACGTTGCTATCACATTCATTCTTTCGCCCTTGTGGTGAAGCTGTCATTTGGCTACTGCTGCCGCCGCCGCCGTTGTTGTTGTTGTCGTCGTCGTCGTCGTCGTCGTTGTTGTTGTTGGTGGTGGTGGTGGTGTTGTTTACTTCGACACCCTAGATGTGGCGTCGGCAAGCAGACACTGCGCTCTTTATATGCAGTGCACGCCATTGCTCCGCTTCTGCGCGATAAATTCGTGGTCAGTGAAACTTGATCTTTCTATTCCGACGTGGGAGCGGCCAACAACATGCTAAATCACGTTCCGAAGGACCAAATTAAGCTCATCCATCTATCCATAGCTATGATTAAGTCCGGACATCTAAGCATAATCAGTTGGGACAGTCAGTTTTCCCGTAAATATACAATTGAAAACTCTTCAAACGAGGTCTAGTTCAGACATTTACATGCTATTCATGCTGTTTAGTAGATTTTAAACTTCACTCAGTTTGAATACTTATCTGCAAACCTTTCTCTGGAAAGCAGCACCCCTCATTTTTTTTTTCACTTTATCACCACACCTAGCTCCTGCGTATTGCCTAAAAAGCCTTCACCTTAGAGCTCAAGATATACCAAGAACAAAAAACGAAACACAAGTGTAAGAAGTCAGCACTTCGATTGAGTCATTGACTGAAAGAGAAAAATATATGGTGAGAAAAAATTGGTGCCAGGGTTAATAAAGGAGCCGTCGGCGTTATAAGTGCTATTTGCCGAGTGATGGCTGCAGTTTCCGATCAACTGCGCAGCGTTGTTGGCTGCATTTGTTTGACTTTCTTTTGTGCCACCGCTCGCGCCACTGAGAGCACCAGTACGTCGCACTCCTGTCGCAATCCCACTTCTTATACACTTTTGGCAATTGTGCAGGACCGAAATTGATTCACGCCTCACGAAACACGCGTCTGTAATTTCTGGCTGTGGCTTGCTGTGGACAGAAAAGGTGAGAGGGTGTGTCTGTGAGAGAATTAGGAGCGGGGAAGGCGTAACAAAAAAAAATTAAATTTGAGAAAGAAAAGAAAGAAGAAAAATAAAAAGGAAAGAAATAACGTCCAAGGGAGATGACAAATAAAAAGAATAGAATGGCGGGAATTGCGAAAAATCGAGGCAAATAAAAAAACGAAGAAATGAACGTGAAAAAATAATGCGCACATAAAATAAAATAAAAAGTGTAAATTACTAAAAAAATTATTGCAGGACAGAGAGTGAAAAATAGGTAAGGATGAAAACTGGCTATAAATGTGAAATAGGGATGGACTAACTAAAAGAAAGAAATAAAAAGAAATAAAGAAACAAGGAAATAAAGAAAGAAGTAAAGAAAGAAAGTTAGAAAATGTACTTATTATCATGAAAATTAGACTAAGCTGCAGAAAGTATGCATAATATAGCTTAGGATGGGGAACTCCGATCCGAACAGATAATCCACTTTGAAAATAAGGGTGCAGAATAGGGATACTTTAGTTGTTTTCATCGTGGCCATACTCCACAGAACACCTACCAGTTACTCCACGAAATCGGTGCTAACAAAATATTCTTGCTAAATAGGTCTAACTTCATTACAACTTGGCATACACCACGTGATTAAACATCGGTGTCGAAGTATTACATATGAAATTAGGATGTTTTCAATTTACTTACAGCATTGCGATTTACCGGGCAAGTTATGTCTGCTTCTGCAAATAATGCAGTTCATTTGACAGAATTCCGCTATTTGGTGCAGGAGACTTTCGGTATGCTGCAACCCACACAATAGATTCCGGAATTCTGAGACGCCAGTACACTCTGACCTCACGCGCAGATCTCAACAGTCGTCAGTGATTATGTAATCGCATACCCTGAACAGCTGACTCGATCTACCGCCGCGTCATAAAGGGTGATGTTCACTTCACGTGGGAGGACTGCTGATGGCCATTGTTTGCAAAACAAGCGCTTAAGAAAGTCGAAATGAACTGTTTCGAGGGTGCACTCAGCTTCATTATTCACGTGGTAACGAAACGTCCTATACTTCAATGAAGCCCCGCCACGGTGGTCTAGTGGCTAAGGTACTCGGCTGCTGATCCGCAGGTCGCGGGCTCGAATCCCGGCTGCGGCGGCTGCATTTCCGATGGAGGCGGAAGTGTTGTAGGCCCGTGTACTCAGATTTGGGTGCACGTTAAAGAACCCCAGGTGGTCAAAATTTCCGGAGCCCTCCACTACGGCGTCTCTTATAATCAAATAGTGGTTTGGGGACGTTAAACCACACAAATCATCATATACTTCAATGAAGCAAACAATTATCTCGCACCTCATGTTAATGTACAGGTCGATGCTGCTCAGGAGTAATCAGCTGTGGGGAAAAAAACTAACTATAGTGTGTCTATCAGAACTGGTACTTACGATTGTGACATCCACAGTTGCTATACGACGTTACATGAAGACACTAGCTGACAGCAGTAGCAGTTTCTGCAATTACCCTCAACTTGTTTTTGTGATGAAATTAAGGACCAAAATGAAAAACAAGCATTAAGCTAAATAACGTGACGAAATGCGGCACGAGACGCGAGCATACGCAGTGGGGGTGTCGACACCGTCGACGCCGGACTTGCGAATAAGGTTTAAATGCTCCGCATTTACAAAATCGAAGAGGCCACGGGGTGGTTAAGTAACAGCGCACCTGCGCCCGTCCGTCGTCATCTGTCTTCTTCACCAGCAACATTTATAACAGCGCGCTCGCTAACCCTAGTGGGCGTACACAGCGTCATCTTTCGAGCGCCTCGGAACTCGTGCATCGTTTATTATTGCGCCTTCGGGCCACCGCGCACTTCAGTACGCGTGCCTCGGCGGAACCTGCTCCGTACCTCGGGTTATATTACGCGCGCGGCGCTGCGAGCGATTTACATACCATTTCTTAGGTCGGCGAAGAATATCCGCTCGTCGGCAGGGCGGCAGATGTAGCGATAGAAAAATTTTGGTATCGCAATCAGGGAGCAATAGAGATTTATGATTACGCTCATTCGATGTGCATGCGCGGGATCTGAATTCCTGAGACTTGCGGGAACTGTTTTTGCAAAAAAAAAAGGGGGGGGGGGGGGGGGAAACGGAAGCACGAGAATGCCTTGAAGCCATACAGTTCTCCTTTCTTAATAAATTCTGTTTACTTTCTTATTCTTCGTGGCTGGCCGCGTTTTCCCATCAAACATCCACAAGGGTGCATCGTTTCTAATATTCAGCACGTATTCTCTTCTTTGTGCATATTTGCAAACATGTGTATCCCGGCACTAAATAAAAAAATATGAAAATCGCAAGCACGTTGCAAATAAAAGGTTAAGAATAAGCATGACAGCAGTGATGTTTTTCCCCTTTCTTCTTTTTTCCTCCTCGGTGACATGCTTGACTGCGCAATCCACAAGAGATGTGACTTTAGCTTAGTGATTTTTTTTTAAGTTAGCAAGCAAAGGAGCGTAAGCACTCATACAATGCACACTCAAATAAAGTAAATATGTGAACAAACTTATCGCCCAACTCGTCATTAATCAAGGCAAGTTGCGCACAAATTGTGCAACAACTTGCCTTGGGAAAACAGTCTGTAAGAGAAGCGAGAGGGGCGTGCCGGGTTCTCACTTTTCGGTTCTGCACAAAAGCCCCCGCTGGAACCTGGCACTGACTTGCTATGCAGTAAAGGTGAGGCAAAGGCAGGCTTCCTACGTGCCTTGTGGTTGTTCGTAATTTTTTTCCCTTAAAACGAAAACTACTCTCTTAAAACTTTCTGTTTATCTTACCGACAAGTTATATATAAAACAATATAAAATTCGTATTTTATCTTGGACCTCTACATTGTGAAAATAGAGCCGCAAAATGAGTCAGAATGCTGTTTTGTTTTTTTCAAGTTTGCCAAAACATATGGCAATATGCTGAATTTGCTCCCGAAGTATTTTATTCATTTAATATAGGATCAAACAAAACACAATGTAAGTATGCAACTGACGAAAAAAAATTATGCTTTTTATGAAAAACGCTAAACATGCGGCATATTTCATTTTTTCGCCGAAGTGATAAAAATAAAGAAAATAAAACAAATGAGTAGAGTATCATAGACATGAAAGACTGGCAACTTGATGATATTGAAAATAATTGTTTTGTAATTAATACACAAACCAGCATTATTATATAAATTATTTAGCGTGACAGAGTTTCACTTGGATGCCCAAAGTTTGAAGCGCCCTCTGGGCAAATTCTTTTTGCGTATTATAACGCTTACTAACTACTACTCACGTTCACATATACCTACGATTGTTTTCAGCATGATGGGAGATGGTCAAAAATTGACCGGGTACAATTCGTATATATATATATATAGATGAAGGCCAGACTCTAGGCCGAAACGTCGAAATAAACCACGTTGTGACCGCTCACGGAGGATCTACTAGACTATATATATATATATATATATATATATATATATATATATATATATATATATATATATATATATATATATATATATATATATATATATATATATATATATATATATATATATATATATATATATATATTGTGAGCGCTGACTATGTACTTCATCTTCATCTGTACGACCAAATCATTGTAGTGATCATCATCGTATAATGATCCAGACTTATGCCCACCAAAGAAAGTCACACTGGGCAAGGTGCGCTAAGACTCACCAAACTTTTCCTCAACCGGGCTTACTCGTGCACACACCTCACCAAGTTTTATTCAACCAGGATTACTTACACTCGGGGCCACCAGTCATACTCACGAGCTCACTTTGGCACACGAAAATTCTACTCCGGGCTCACTCGGAGTAACTCTCTCGAACGTCGTACTCAGCCACGGCGCAATAAGGCTCAGTAAACATTTATTAAGCACACGAACTCGCGCCCACCAGTCACATATGCAAGTGGCGAGCGTAGATGAAAGACTCGGAGTTATTACAAACGTCTCTAAGAACTGACTCGACACGTTATACAGCGGCTCATTCGAACCGTTGCGGCGCAGCTGTCGGCCTCTCTTGAGCTGCCACGTGGCCCGTTATGTGAAAGTGGCGATAAATTATTCCGCCCCCCCCCCCTGGCCCGGCCTGCAGCGGTCCATTCACACGTCATGCAAAAGAGGCGCGAAACGTATCGCCGCGTTGACGGTGAACAGCCGTTTGCGCGAATGTTTCTATATATCACTTTAATTCGTCTCCGTACGTATACCGGCCGCTCCGCTTTTATTGCCTATGCGACTCTTTCTTGGGCAGACTCAATTGAATAAGGGGTTTCTGTCTGTTAGCCTATGTCTGTCTGTCTGTCTGTCTGTCTGTCTGTCTGTCTGTCTGTCTGTCTGTCTGTCTGTCTGTCTGTCTGTCTGTCTGTCTGTCTGTCTGTACACTTGTCTGTCTGTCTGTCTGTCTGTCCGTCCGTCCGTCCGTCCGTCCGTCCGTCTGTCTGTCTGTCTGTCCATCCGTCCGTCCGTCTGTCTGTCTGTTGGTCCGTCCGTCTGTCTGTCCGTCGGTCTGTCTGTCTGTCGGTTCGTCCGTCCGTCCGTCCGTCCGTATGTCTGTCGGTCCGTCCGTCCGTCTGTCTGTCTGTCTGTCTGTCTGTCCATCCGTCCGTCTGTATGCCTGTCCGTCCGTCCGTCCGTCTGTCTGTCTGTCTGTCTGTCTGTCTGTCTGTCTGTCTGTTTTGCTTGCTTGCTTGCTTGTTGAACACTACGCAGCAGCAGCACGAGTTTGTCCAAGTGAACGTAATTGCTCTTTCGCCACGGAGTATGACGACGTGACAAATTTAGGAAGGAAACAATAAGAAAAATATGTGAGGAGTGTAAGACAGTGATGGAAATAGTGCACGTGTAATAAGAGCAGAACAATATGGAACATCAAGAGTGAAATCATCAAAAGGAAGCAGGACGGTTTTCTGAAAGAATATAGTTCCTTGATGTACGTGCGATGCCGTATTAGCGCAGTCTGATTACGCTATTTAATAATAAAAAACCGTGTTTTTTTCTTTGTAGAACAAAACTTATCCTGAAGATAATATCATTTACTCTAGTAAGGGGCTATGTATTTCCTCTACTCGTTTACTCTGTAAAGCGAGGTGGTCTGCGACGTCTCTGCTCGGTGGTATTTTCAAAGGATATACGGGAGGACTGTTTTTTCCTGAAAAGCTCTATATACGTGAGGGTATTCAAATCCAGGCGCCACGTGCCGGAATCCGGAGCCGTATAAGTGAATGCGCGCCGCACGTCGCAAGCTATCCAGCTTCCGAGAAGAAGGAAACGAAATGCATAGCCATCTTACACTGAGGATAAGCGAATTCTGGTTTCGATTCGGTGCGCATTGCTTCTTTTTCCTATCGGTTCTGCAGCGCATTCATTGAGCAGCTGCTTGTTGCGAGACGTTGACATTGCGACAGACTTATTCCACACGTGCGGGCGAGAGACTTCCTTGAAGACTTTGAGAGCAAATGCAAAGCGCATCGCCGCTTTGCATTTTCGCGCTTCTGCGGGGGCCCGCTCTTTAGACGCCGAATCCGAGCGGGTCTATGCGCGTTTCGATAAAAGCGCTAACCTAAGCCACATATGTGTCCGTTTGTGCATTCCGGCGCGCATGAGGGCGTGAACGCACAAACCATTCCACTTTCGCAATGTGGCACACGCTTGGTCTGTGGATTTTGTGCCGACCGGTTGTGCCCCCACGTTCTCCGATGACAGCGCAGCTCTGGCCGAATGGCTCGCCCTACGCCATCTCCTGACGCCAACAAGAGCTCTCGCCGAGTGGTGCCCCGTCCTCAAACTCCTGCGACCGTGTCCATCTTTCCTGTCTTCTCCTTACTTCTTGATGCCGCTGTCCCTGCGCCTAGCTTTCTCCTTCCCCCTCTCTCTATCTCTATACATTTTAATCCCTCCTTACCCCCATCCCTTGTGAGCTACCGTTAAGGTGTCCTCCCCCTGAGAGACAGTTACGGGGCTCACTTTTATCTTCTTTTCATTTAAGAATCACTTACTTGCACGCCACGTTTGAATCCACTCGGCAACAAAAGTTTGTAAACTAATAAGTCTGAGAAATGTTTGAATTTTGCTGTAATTTGTCACTGTATTCGGTCGAACTGCCCAGTAAGTGTTGTTAGCGGGTTGCAGAGAAGGTCGCGGAAATTCAAATTTGCGGCTGTCGGCCGATGCAGCGAGAATGTGCAACTTGTTCTTGCGTCTCGTGGTCTCCAAACTTTTCACAGTTACCGTACGTGCGTACGTACAGGGCTGGTTAAAAGTTCCCAGGCCACTATCCCATGTATTCTTATAGCAGCGTTGCCTGGGAACTTTATAGACCTCTCCTCCCCCCCTCCCCGCGCGCCTGCGATTCTATCCTACGATACTAAGTGCCACCATGAAATACGTAGTATACCATTCCGTTTCTTCCGTGTCATTATACGATGGCGGCCACCCATGTCGGGAGCCCTTACGTATTTTGAAATGGCCAATGAAAAGCGCTCCTCGTTGACTGACAGGTAGAATTGATTAGTCGGGAAAGGCCAACATAGAATAGTATTTCGGAGTGCGGTAAAAGCTCGCACAGAGGGGTGTGGTGGAGCATTATCAAAGCTGCATATTGGCATCTGGAGGAATAGCTCAAGACGATGGGCCTTTTTCCTGTTTTTGTTTGTTTATTTCTGGGGTCAGGAGGTGGGGGCGACTTTCATCTACTGTTTTGATTATAGTCGGTAAAACACGATAAAGTAGGCCGTCTTCAAAGCTGGCTATCGGGAAATAATGATATCAATATATGCAACTAACAAATCTTCCCAAGAGACATAAAGAATAGAAATCACCATACACAAATTGCCACTTCTCGATTAAACGCAACATAGTAAATTTGACAAGATTTGTGCTTGACAAAAATTAACATGGTCATTACACGAGCACTTTTAGATCATGACGAATCAAGTTTATTTTTCTTCAGTACATAAAGGAGAGCCGCCTATACGTAAGCTGCTAAACTAGGCAGCTTGAACTGGCGGCTATACTTCCACAACAGGCAATTTCGATCGGCAGCTGCACAAATGTTTAGAAAAATAAGTTCGACGATTTAGAGTACAATATACTCTACTATTGGAGAGCAAAAAGCTGTCCCAGTACAAAGCAGGCTACAATTGAAGTGCCGATGAAGTAGAAAGCTGCCCCAGATGTGGTCGTACAATTACATTAAAAAAAAGCTGAATAAATGTTTCGCAGGAGCTTATTGCGATGGTTATACATAGACACAAATAACAATATTACATGCAACGCAGAGTAGCTATTCGTCCCGTCCCGCTCCTCGAAGGACTGTCACATCGAGGGCCATTGTCCCACGCCCCACAAATGATATGAACGTCTTCAAAAATGCTCCACATTCATACTTTGCTTTATTGGTCGGCCATGCCTTAGCCTTAATCACATCGCCTCGTTTTTTTTAGTTATGTGTTAGCAGCAAGCACTCCCAGCTTTGAAGAAATGTCAACCACGCGCGCGGCTCACGGTGGAAACTAAGGCCTAGTTCTGTCTTGCGAATCAGTAGGGGGATTCTATGCTGACAATACTAGCCCTGTTTCGAGTTGGAGGTACACACTAAACAAAATGACCTGAAATAACCTCAAAAACTGGGTAAACCATTTGTCCTCTAGCGCACTACCTTTCCTGGGTTTTTTTTACCACCTACTACCGAGGTAAAAATTTACTCTCGTGCTAACTGAGTTTTTGAACGTAGGGAGAGTAGTAAATATTTACCCCTGTGAGGTTTTCAGCGAGTATAGAGAGAGTAAATTTTTACTACCTTCACAAGGTTTTTGAGGTGATTACTGGGAGTTATTTCTGGTGGTAAAAAAATAAAAATTGACGGGTGCATTCGGCCAGAGACGACAAATTTATTGAATAGTAGAACTGATTGAATTTATTGAACGGCAGAATTGGTGACACGTAGATTCACATACAGACAAACACGCACACACAACAAATGCAGAATAATACGCCACTAGAACAAACTGCACGCGTTGCTCGACTATATATATATGTATACACTTCGACAATCCGGTATATATATAGGCACGACTTTTTGACCGGCCAAGTAGTACCGGTAAGAGAGCTCTTTTTTTCCATCGATTAACAACAACGCTTGAAGGTGCAAGCGTAAGCTTCAGGTGGGCTGCAGGGCACTAAATGTCACACCGACCTTTTATTATAAATCTACACGATCTCACCTTTTTGATCATCCAATAATTGCTTGGCACACCGGGCTCTTTGCCCCACGCGTGTTAGCACTGCTGATCCACAAGTCCATAAAATATACCTAAGTACACACAAACCATGGTAGCTCAATGATTTTAATTGAGTGACGGTGCACAAACACAGTAGCAGCACGTATTCGTCACAACGGGCGTAGAGGAGTGGTGCACGCCTGCACACAAGCTTCTTACCGACGGCGTTCTAGGCCTTTTCGAGGAGCATGGCTATCCGATGAAACACAGCTGGCGATCACAGAACACATATCCTGTGCGAATTTAGTCGTCATTTCAGACACAAATGAACGCGTGACCGCTATCTTGCGGAGACGGGGCAGTGTATGCATACTTCCAACGAAAGACCACCATCCGGGCAGGTCCGGGTTTTCTTCGTGCTCACCGGCCGCCGCTTGTTGGTTCCGTATGCCTCTTATCAGCTTCGTGCTACATGTTCGAGAACAGTTGGTGCACGAGGTGGGCAATTCGGGCAGCACTTTACTCATGCAGACATTGCATACTGTGGAACAAAATATATGCGATGCTTTTTTCACCTGCCCCGGCGACACACTCCCACTGGTCACTGGCGGCCGTGGCTCGGTGCCGACGACAGAGTGAAGCATTTTGCTTATTGCTTCTCCAGTAGGCAAGCACGGACGATGACACCAGATTGATTTTGTTACCACTGGCAGATCTTCGCGACACCGCTCGGAAGCGAGATATCCGCAACGTGCAGGTTCGGAAGCGCACGGTCGCTCGATGATGTAGAAAACACGTGAGATCCATCAGCCCAACCAGACACACATATACCGAGCTTCTTGCACTGTCTGTCTCCAAAGCCACCGCCGAGCAAAAGCAACAATTTGCGAAAATATGCAGGACAACTTTCCACAGCAGGTTTTCTTTCTTTTTTTTCTCTTTTGAGAGCCCCCCCCCCCCCTCCGTCTTTTTCTTTTTTTTTTCTTTCAAAGAATGCTGTTCTCGCTTGTTGTGCTTATGCTGCCCCCAGTTCCAGTAAAAGCGCACTGACTCGAAGTCAGTCCAGAGGCACGGCGATGCAAAAAAAACAAACAAAAACATTTGTGGGCTTCGCGTACCTTCAATATTCACTGAGAGCGCCACAAGGAGGGGTATGGGGCAAAAGCCGCCGAAGCAGCTGCACCTTGCAGTCACGTGGTAATAAACTCTGAAACGCAGGTTAAAAATCACGTGATAGAAAACTCCCTAAGTGGTAAAACTGGATTTTGACATCCTTTTACTACTTGCCTGAGAGGTGGTGGTAAAACTATGTCATGTACCATCTTTTACTCCTACGCGAGGTAGTAATTTTAAACGCGAGGGAGTTTTCAGAGGTCATGAGCCGGAAAAACCCCAAACTCGGATAGTTTTTGCTTACAGTGTACATTATAACTTGATTCTAAAGGCAGAAAACAGGGGTGACGTGTCGACACAAACTGTTCTATATGACAGCTGTTTACAAGAATATGCGTTTGAACTTAAACCTCAATCAGTCTCGATTTTCCTGACCATTAGGTAAACAAATAATCTTGCTGTGTTACCCCATTCCGGTCATTTAATCTAGCGTGTCCCACATTTACCTGGTAGGAATGTGGTCACGCTAACGCTATGTGGGACGCCTATGGTAACATGAAAGATATAAACTATATTGCGCATATGTCATCGTTCGAATTATGTATAGAAAACATTCCTAAAGACCACTCGGCCAATGTTTCGAGTATTAACAATAGACCACTCGTCTACAAAGCGCGATGTCTCAAGAACACAACGTAAAAACAGCAACAAGAAAGGCTCCGACAAAGGAATACTTTCCAACACAAACCGCACCATATCACGGTGGTATTCTCACAGAAAGGGGGCGCCGGACGAAGCGGAGAACCTGAAGTGCTGGCGACCTCGCGAACGCGTGATGTTGGTGGCGCCTCGCCTGGCGTAGAACTTCAGCGACGGCACGTTCCAGTCGAGCACCTCGAAGTTGAGCACTTCGCACGAGTTCCGGACACCGTGTTGCGCGACCGAACGCCACAGGGCCAGGCCAACGCCCCGACCTCGGTAGGCGGGCTGCACGTAGAGGTCTTCCATGTACGCCACGCGCTCCAGGGTGAGCGGATCGAAAATGAAGAAGTACAGAACGAAACCGATGACGCGTCCACCGTCATCCGCCGTCGCTACGTTCGCGCAAGCCCAGCGCGCTTTGTCGTCGGAGAAGAGGTGGTCTTCGAGGTCGTCGACAGTCGCCTCGACTTGATCCAGCATTCGCTCGTAGTCGGCCAACTCTCGAATCAGGCCCATTATGGCGCCACAGTCGTCGCGTACGGCGGACCTCACCTTGAACGACATCTTCGCCATCGACGTCGACCCCGTTTTCGGCTACGGAGTCGGCAATGAAAAGCGAGCTCTTGCCTTTGTTATAGATGTATGCTGTGTGCGGCAACGTTGGTACGCAGCGCCGCCCTTACTTGAACTGGAGCGTTCTCTCGCCTCTCGTATGACAGACGGCCAGATTTGTTTTGCGGAGCCCCGTGAAAAGCTTTGACGAATATGTTTGACGTTATAGTTCACTCTTGAGGACCTCTTTTCTAGCAGTCGCGGATTCTCAACAGCCACGGAACTGGGGAAGGAGAAAGCCGACATCTCGATAAGACCGGCTGCAGTGAGGAAGCCGGCGAAGCTTTCTGGTTATTGCAAAAATAGATAACGTTAAAGGCGCTTATCTTCCGCAGCGGGAGCTATCTGTGACACGGTTATCGGTACACAGGGATCACTTGCAGAAGCTACTAGCTCGTGCAACGTCCATATATATGAAAGCGCACCCTCCAAAGAAAAAATAAAAAATATATATGGTAGTTTGACTTGCTCATCTGAGCCTATAGACGTGCAACCAACACAACTCCTTTTAAAGAGACACATGAACTCTTTTATGGGGAGTCGTGGAACGCTCGTCTCTCCGAAAGAAAGTTCGGAGTGTGTAATCATCTCCAAAGAGAGTTAGCGTGTCTCTTTATATGAAGTGAGTTTATATCCAGCAAGTCAAGTAAAACTCACAAGTAAAATAGCTCTTTTTCTCTCATAGCGTAGATGTCAACGAAAGTTGCGCACACTTATGTAAAAGACTGTGAAGTGAGATATTGAAGTGAATAAGGTTTTTGGAAAAACAAATACACCATCTCTCACTGAAGGGAACCATGTGGGGATGTGAAGCAGTGCTCGTGTTTGCTAGTGTTTCCATTTGTTATTCTATTTGTATGTTTCCATGTACTTTTCATTTGTGTGTGGAGTTGTGTATATGTTGTGTACAGTTTATGTAACCGCCCTCCCATTTGTGTGTGTTACCGCGTGGGTGTCGCAAAGTGGACACCCAGTGTTGCTTGGGAACGTGCAACGGTGTGAGCTGTAGCGGAGAGACAAACGGGAGAGGAGAAACGAAGCGGAGGCTTTGCTCTGCAACTTCCTAGCGATCTTGCGAGAAGGCCCTCAGCGATCGCAGGGCTGGGTAGTGTCGAAAATACATGTGAGATACTATCTTTGATATTCCTTGGGTATTGTATTTGTATCGCGATACGTCTCGCATAACTAGTATCTGCATTTCTGTTACATTGAATAATGCTTCGCGTATCTTAAAGAAAACAAGATACTGTTATAGAAAAGCTACCGTGCGGAACGTTATTCGCAGGCCAATCTCCACCTTCCAGACTCGTACTGGTGCCGCTATGCCCATGAATTAAACCAGGGTCAGTGGCATAATTTCATCCTTTCGGTCGACTCTCACAGTGAGCACAGACGATGAGGTATGCCCGTCCCTTTTTTGTGGAGTAGAGCAACATGACAGAGCTCGCGCCGTTCTCCAGGGAAATACGTTCGCGTGATTGCTGTTGCGCGTCGCGGCGACCGCAGTCTGCGGGTAGCGGGGCCGATCGCCGTCGCTCCGTCGAGCCAAGGACCAGGGGAGAGCTTTGAGCAAACTTAACGGGTTTATTTACATCTTTACATGGAGTTGTCGAGATGACAGAAGAGAAGAGAAGAACTAGTGGTTTCACAAACCACGAGCGTGGTGGTTGAACTTTACTTAGTTCAGAGCGACGTCCAGCATTCTGCCGCGTCGTTTTATGCCCTGTCGGGCTCCTCCTCTACGAGTCGACCACCAATCACGCACACACAGGTGAGGGGGGCGAGCATGCAAGGTCCCCGTGAACACTGCACTTTGGTGGCGCCAGCAGGGCTCTTCCTCGTCGTGTGTGAGCCTTTAGTCGAGAGTGCCCACGATCCTGGCCGCATACTTCAAAGGGTCCGCCGATTATGTTCGCTCAATTAGCGGGGCGATCCGCGGCAGCCGCCGCGGTCTCCCCCAGGAAGACGGCGTCCCTGTTGTCCTCTTGGTGGCGTCTTGGCGACACTACGTCTCGTACTCCGGGACAATGCCTGGCGGGCATAGTCAGTCAGCGGGTCGGCTACTTGACAATGGATTAAACAAGTGCCGATCTTTTGAGAGGTGCCCGGTTCGTGGATTCCTCTGGGGAGAGCCCTTTGACCAGCGCCGTCGTCGTCTGCCGGTTAACGCGCTAACGATGCGTGGCCGGCGCAGGCGGGAGATAGAGCGGCGGCTCCAAAACCCTCTTTGGCGACATTCCACTCCGTTGGCGCCGCTGTCAATCAGCAGGCGACGTCTCGTGGGGCCGGCCTCTGTTGCTTCCTCCGTCCAGACGTGGCGAGACTGTCCTTTTTTCACTAATCCTGCGTGGCAAATGACTCGCTGGGTCAAGGCATAGCCCGATCGCTACAGCTCCTCCGCCGACGGGAAGATCTCGGACGTCGGGTAGTATCAGCTGCTCGACGGGAGAGATCACAGTAACCGCAGTCTCCCAACACCATTTAAACCACGAAGACCAACCGCTAGAACCAGCAAGCGCCGGCAATGAGTTTTCGGCAACCAGGCCGGTCTTTCAAATGTGCCACAATGCACCTACGCTTTTTTTTTCTTAAATGGCAACCACACTAATACTCTTGCCCACAGCTAAAAATTTCGATTACTCCAAATACCCCTTAAAATCATTACGGAAAACGTCCCTCAACGTTCCGTATAACTCGACGCTCAGCTAAAGAATTCAACTGATCCCTCAGCACATACTAAAATACAAAGGGTAATGCAATTTCGTATACTAACACGCTTATTTGCCGAATGTAGTTTCATGTCAGCCCAAGGTTTTAAAGAACGCACAAGACTTTGCTGTGCGCTCTAGCATGACATCTTACTCTCATCCAAAGAGCGCTAGCATACCCACACGCACCTAACCATAGGCGATATCTCTCTCACCTAGGTATCCTTAAACCCTCATCTGAACGTGAATTTTCTCGAGAAACAAACGCAAGGAACAATCACACTTGAGGTACACGTCAGGAGTGCGTAACAAAACAGGCGTTAATTTTGCGCCAAAACCCCTGTACCGAATGTTTCTCCCCCTGAGCATTTCGAAAATTGCTTTGTTTGGTTTTATTCTAAAACCTTCCCAAACATTGCTCATTTACACTATTGAAGACTGCATGCGATGCCGCGCTTAACTAAAGGGCACGTAGCACAGAAACTCCGGCGCCGCTCGACTACGCTACCGCGCTTTCAAAACTAGCGGGCGTACCAAATCTTCATTTGCGACTTGCGTGCTCGTATCTTAAAAAACTCCTTTCACGCAGTCGGTTGACTGATGCGGGCCACTGCTTTCTCATAACGCTGAACAATTCAACTCTAAATTTTGACAAAGCTTACACGCAAACAAAATCCAGAGGGAAGAAAAAAGTGTCCAAGCAAACTAGCTGTGGAGATGACACAGGAACACCACTTTAAAACCAAATATAACCAAACAAGTATGTTTCAAAATAAACTCCTGTGTCCGACTCTCCCGTTTACAGCCGTCGCTCCCCTTTCAGCCGTACACGCGGCGGTCGTGGACTTCGACTCTGAAAACGCGCGAGACAACCACGTGCACGAGCAACAAGCTGAACTGCAGCGTTACGCCTCATTCGCGATTTTGGCGGGCTTCTGTCAGTTCGGCGTAGGGGACCGGAGCGATGCGTGGGACAGAGTGGCCATGCTTTCTTTGGGCTAGCTCGCGTGTGGTGCTTAGCTATTGTGGCTTTTCCTTTTCCTCTAGGACCCTTTCTACAATCTCGTTCCCGCAAAGCTTTAAATCTCCAGCGTACATTCCGTCGCGGGGATGCGCGCTGGGGCCTACCCTTCCGCCATTGGAACCTTACTTTACGCCACAAAGGACCTTTCTTTGAACTGGCTGGTAACCTACTCTTGGGCCGCTCGCCCGGCTGATGGCCCCCTCTTTCACCCCTTCGCTTTGTCGCTCGCGTACGCCTCTCTCGTTTCCGGCGACGTCTGCCACCGACCTGTCCTGCACCGCTTGTAAATTCGTTGCCGGTTGAGTTATCAATGGTTTTACCGCTCAAGGGTGCCTCTGCACCACCTGCCACAGTGTTTCGGCACTTTGATTTCTTGGCTCTGTCGCCCTGTCTGGCCGATTCATCTGTGCTAACGCTGTACTCAGGTGCGCCCTGAAACGTTCTGTGGATAGAACGGAAAGACCGGCGCTCTCCACGCAATTCCATTCGCGAACCCGCTTTCTTCTTACCTTTCGTCCGGTTGCTCGGACGCATGCAATGCAATTTTGACGCTGCTGCAAAGCTCTTATTGCTACGCTGACAGGTTTTGCGCCTTCTTTTACACGCGTAGTACTGTTCGTCCTTCTCGCGGATTTGCGACGTCTCTTTCGTCTGCGCCGCTTTTTGCGTGTCGCTTCCGAGCCTCCCGATCGCATCTCACACTCGTGAACCCTCTCACAGCTTTCGTCAGCTGTCTCAGTCGCGCGGTCTAAATGATTTTCGCCCTGGTCATCTTTATTCTCACCCTCCAGACCGGCGGACTGGTTAACACACTTAGGAACAATGCAGCTGCTTGCCTTCGAAAAATCTTGCTCGCATTCCTGAGAGCTGTCTGCAACTGCACTGATACTATTCTCTACGCTCGCTGCTTCTGAGCCTTCTCCGGTGTTCTTGCCTTCTTTCAACCTCATTTGCAAGATCCACCGTCGCGACAAACCCAGTTGAGGTCTGTACCAGTTTTTTCTACAGCTATCCTAGCTGTTTCGCTAGCATTTAACTGGCACAGTACCTCGTCGCACTCGCTCTGGCCTTCGTCGGCCTCTCTACTCAGCGCAGCCTCATTCGCAGCACTCAAACTCGATTCGCCTTTGAATCCGCTGCTATGTTCACACGTGCTAGCCTTCTCTAAAGCTCTGGGCTGCACCTCGCACTTCTCGTGCTCTACACTTGCGGATGACTGAATCTTCCACTGCGTTGCCTCGACTTTTTGTTCCGACAGTTCAATATCTAGGCTGAGTGCTCGCTCAAGCTCTTCACCCTCGCTCCCCGTTTTTCTATCTCCCATTTGCACTCACTATTCACCTTGGTGCTATGAGAGACACGCGGACCTCTCTCAGGCTTGGTTTTAATACCAGCACACCGCCGCGCGTTCTTCAACGGAGCGTTCATGAGCTTGCATTCAATTTGCTTTCTGTCAGCTCTGATGCCGAAGCACCGCAGTAAGGCTGCCTTAGCTACATTGTAACTGTTGAACTCGTCCTCGGAAAGGTACCCTATTCTACCAATTAAGTCGCATGGAAAGACACTCAGTAAGGCGAAAGACCAATAGTCTTCGTCGAGCCCTAGGTCTGTGCAAACATTCTCGTAAGAGGTTAGGGTAAACTCTCTATATCCTCGCCCTCTTCGAATGCATGGATCCTCGAATTTACTTGAGACCATCTAAGGCACTGTATTGATCTTCTTGTCTCTTCCAGCTTTACCTTTAGGGTTTCCTTCCACTGTTCTCTCTCTTGCTCTCGCCTTTCCTGACGCTTTTTCTCGCGCTCCTGTTCCTGATGCCTTTGAATCTCGTTCCACGTTTCTTTAATTTCTTCACTGGTCAGATTCAAGCCCTCGATAGCGCCAACAATTGCGTCTTTCTTCATCCCCAGTATCTACTTCTGCTCCCAGCTCCTCCCCCAGAATCAGGAGCTGATTCTTCAACAAACGCTTCCAATCCATGACAGAGAACTAGTGTGGTGCAGCTCACTCTCTACCCAGAAGTTCCGAAAATCTGCTTCTGTGGTAGCCTCTACCAGCGAAAAGATTGCACTTCTATCTTATCAGCCTGGCAACCAAAACCAAGCCAGCACTCACCAGTCCACAGCTTGCCAGTCTCCATGATCTCGGCGTGTTGTTCATTCTCCGTCCTCCAGGCTCACATCCAAACCGCTTGCCATCCAGTTGTTAGGGATGGGAAGGAGGGACGCTGATGATGGCATACCACCGCTGCCAACCAGTTGTTGCGGCGTCGCGGCGACCGCAGTCCTGCGGGTAGCGGGGCCGATCGGCCGTCGCTCCGTCGAGCCAAGGACCAGGGGAGAGCTTTGAGCAAACTTAACGGGTTTATTTACATCTTTACATGGAGTTGTCGAGGATGACAGAAGAGAAGAGAAGAACTAGTGGTTTCACAAACCACGAGCGTGGTGGTTGAACTTTACTTAGTTCAGAGCGACGTCCAGCATTCTGCCGCGTCGTTTTATGCCTGTCGGGCTCCTCCTCTACGAGTCGACCACCAATCAAGCACACACAGGTGAGGGGGGCGGAGCATGCAAGGTCCCCGTGAACACTGCACTTTGGTGGCGCCAGCAGGGCTCTTCCTCGTCGTGTGTGAGCATTTAGTCGAGAGTGCCCACGATCCTGGCCGCATACTTCAAAGGGTCCGCCGATTATGTTCGCTCAATTAGCGGGGCGATCCGCGGCAGCCGCCGCGGTCTCCCCCAGGAAGACGGCGTCCTGTTGTCTCTTGGTGGCGTCTTGGCGACACGACGTCCGTTACTCCGGGACAATGCCTGGCGGGCATAGTCAGTCAGCGGGTCGGCTACTTGACAATGGAATTAAACCAAGTGCCGACTTTTGAGAGGTCCCGGTTCGTGGATTCCTCTGGGGAGAGCCCTTTGACAAGCGCCGTCTCGTCTGCCGGTTAAACGCGCTAACGATGCGTGGCCGGCGCAGGCGGGAGATAGAGCGGCGGCTCCAAAACCTCTTTGGCGACATTCC